>JAXCGZ010005895.1:42500-100988 GCA_037179515.1 Halocaridina rubra | reverse complement strand
TTGATTGCAGCTTCCTAATAAGTCTCCCATGTGGAACAGTGTCAAACGCTTTCTGGAAGTCTAGGAATATGCAATCTGCCCAGCCCTCTCTTTCCTGTAAGATTTGGCTTACCTCATCATAAAATTCTAATAAGTTTGTTACTGTTGATCTTCCTTCTCTGAAGCCATGTTGCCTCACTGACAAAAAGTTGAAGGATTCCAAGTGAAGAGAGATATGTTTCCTTAGTAGTTTCTCCATAAGTTTGCAAACTATGCTGGTCAAGGAAACTGGTCTATAGTTCAGAGCCGTATCCCTCCTTCCCTTTTTGAAGATAGGTATCACATTTGCTTGTTTCCAGCATCTTGGAATCTCCCCCGACTCCAGTGACTCCTTAAATATGATACTTAGTGCCACTGATATTGTGTTTGCGCATTTTTTAAGCACATGAGGGGATATGTCATCAGGACCTGTAGCTTTATGAACATCTAAATCCATCAGCGCTTTGCATACCTCTGTGGCTGTAAGGTTGATGTTCTCTAATACCGGCCCTTGAGCTTCTATCACTGCAATCTGAGGGGGTGGGGTATTTTCTACTGTAAATACTGACTGAAACTCCTTGTTCAATTCTTTGCAGATCTCTTCGTCCGTCTCAGTGATGCTTCCATCCGCTCTCTTTAGCCTTAAAACCTGTTCTTTTACCTTCAGTTTTCCTCTGATAAAGCTGTGGAAAAGCTTGGGATTTTCTTTAGCCTTCCTGGTGATGTCCCTTTCATAATCTCTCTCTGCCTCTCTCCTTTTACTTAGGTAGTCATTTCTTGCTCTTTTGTAGGTTTGCCAGGCATTTATGTTTTTTCTCCTCCTATACCTTTTCCAGCATTTGTCTCTCCACTCCTTAGCTCTTTTACACCCATTATCGAACCATTTCTCTCTGGCATGAATTACACCTACTTTGGTGACAGGTATGCAGCAATCTACTATCTTCCCATATTTCTCACAAAAGATGTCATACATTTCTTGTACAGATTTGTTGTAAAATAAGGTTCTCCAGTCAATAACTGCAAAATGCTCATTCATTTTGATGTAATCTCCTTTCGGATAGTTCCTCCTCATGTCCTCAGTGCCTCTACTCTCAGGAAGAATGTCTTCAATGATATACTCCATCAACAACACACAGTGGTCACTCTTTCCAATTGGTGGTTCATACTCAATATTTTCAATATCCAACACATTATCTGTGAACACCAGATCAAGTAGTGATGGCTCATCCCCACCCCTGGCTCTTGTTGGTTCCATTACATGTTGGTGTAGGAAATTCCCTTGTACGCAATCTAGGAATCTTGCCCCAAATGAGTCCTCACCACTGTGTGGGTCAAGATTTATCCAATCTATCTCTTTATGATTAAAGTCTCCCATAATCAAAATCCTACATTTTTTCTCCCGCGCCATGTTAACAACTGAGTTTATGACTTCAATCGTACCTATATGACTTTCCTCATAAATTTCAAGCCTATTTTGGTTCCTTGGTGGGTTGTATGCAACAGTTATTATAATGCTCTCTGACCCAGTATTTATGCGAGCAACAAGAAATTCCCTGAACTCACATTCTATAGCCAAGTTTATTTCTTCAACTTGAATCCTCTCACTTATGAGCAGTGCTATCCCTCCACCAGTCCTCTCAGATCTTTCGACCCTTAGTATTCTGAAGCCCTTAGGAAAAACTGTGACACTGTTTATGTCCTCACTCAACTTAGTCTCTGTAATTGCTACTATATCTGCCTTACTGTTGTGAATCCTATCTTTTAATTCTACTGCCTTACCAGCTAATCCATCAGCATTTGTGTATAACAATCTTAATGAGGCCCCATCCCCTGATCTTCTGTCATTATCTTCTTTATCTCCCCTTTGTGTGTTAGTGTGTGTGTGTGTGTGTTTATATATATATATATATATATATAGATATATATATATATATATATATATATATATATATATATTATATATATATATATATATATATATATATATATATATATATATATATATATATATATAGAGAGAGAGAGAGAGAGAGAGAGAGAGAGAGAGAGAGAGCAACATGATTCTTGCCAAATTAGACTAGTAAATGAAAGAGTATGACGTCACACTTTGATCTTAAGTGTAAGAAAACTATGTTAATAATAATAATAATAATGATAATAATAATAATAATAAGTTTGAACAATGCATTTGTCATTATGCAGAAGAATAATCAGTATAGTAACATCTGTTCATATAATATATTCCTGTTTACTGCAGTAAGCATTATTATTATTATTATTATTAATATTATTATTATTATTATTATTATTATTATTATTATTATTATTATTATTATTATTATTATTATTATTATTATTATATGAAAGACTTTACGACTCTTCAGAATACATACGAGAGGGTGCTGAAAAGTTCCTAGCTTTATGGGTATAGTGAAAAGGTAGAGCTGTTACCTTTACAGGGGTAAAATCATGATGGTATGAAATATATCTTTTTCTTTTTTGCAGGTATAATGCATGATGGCAGCTCCAACAGTGGATTTTGGTAAAATTGAAGCACAGGTGCCATTAAGTTCCTCTTCTTGCAAGGTAACAAAACGGCGGAAATCTATTGCGATATGAAGTTAGTCTTGAAAGATGACTGCCCATCATACTCCCCAATGAAAATCTGGGTGTCAAGGTTTTGAACTGGTCATTTCTAGGTCACAGATGAGTCCCGGTCAGGATGGCCAGCTTCTGCAACCACAGAGGATAAAACCGACGCTGTGCACGTCATGATTCCAGAGGACCGCCGGATTTCAGCGAAAGTCATTGCTTAGACTCTGTGGATTTCCCGCGAAAGAGTTGACCACATCATCCACAACATTCTGGACATAAGAAAGATTTCTGCAAAATGGGTGCCGAAATGCCAGAATGCAGATCAGAAGCACATCAGTGACAACATCAGAGGCGATTTTGGACCGGTTTGCAATGAAGAAGGCTGAGTTTATGGCTCGTTTAGTCATCATGGGTCTAAATTGTCTTCATCTCTCTGATCCCCAGACCAAGCAGCAATCAATGGAGTGGATGCATAACGGTTCACCACACCCCAAGAAGTTTCGGACCCAGAAGTCAGCTGGAAAGAGTCCCACTTCAGTGTTCTGGGACAAAGACGGAGTATTCCTCATAAAATACCTGTCAAAGGTTGGACGAACTGCGTGAAGCTTTGAAGCAGAAATGCTGTGGAAAGCTGAACCGTGGTGTCTGTTTTTGCAGAGCAATGCACCAGCACTCACAGCCCATGAAACTCTATGGAACACACCTGACCTTGGCTTCGAATTGGTTGACCACCCACCTTACTCTTCAGACTTGGCCCCCTCCAACTATCACCTCATTCCACAACAGAAGAAACATTTCAAGGGAACGAAATTTCACTTCGATTCGGAAGTGATCGTTGCTACAGATTCCTGGTTGGAGGCCCAACCTTCTGTTTTATTTTTACAGGAAACCTGAAGGACCGATTCAATAAGTGTGTAAATCTGAAAGGGGAATATGCTAAATAAAACCATTATTAATTGATCCTCCTTTACTTTTCATTTACCCAAAGCCAGGAACTTTTCAGCACCCCGTCGAATTTAAGGAGTAGAGTATAAGTACATATTTATTTATTTATTAATCAGTTTCTTTATTTATTTATAAGCACTGCCGCAGGACAGGCAGTGCTGGCCTAAATTAAGACAAAATTTATGAGAATAAGGAGTTACCCAATTACCCCTTGCATCTATTGGTCTACACACTGACCTTTGATGAGTGAACAATTGCTACCACAAACATTAAGGGGATGCCTTTACCCTTCCCTTCTTATCTTTATGAGATTCTGTGGCAGAAATTCGATACTAACTAACTATAGGATTTGAACCGGGACATATTAGGTGGGAGCAGACACTGATCCACTAAGATGTGAGCTTTGAGAAATTTGCTCTCTCTCTCTCTCTCTCTCTCTCTCTCTCTCTCTCTCTCTCTCTCTCTCTCTCTCTCTCTCTCTCTCTCTCTCTCTCTCTCTCTCTCTCTGTGCCATGACGTCACCAGTGGACGATACACTCTACCTGCCTGAAGGCTGGAGAATCGCCAAGTATTGCATCCAAGGTTAATGCAAATAGTCTCTCTCTCTCTCTCTCTCTCTCTCTCTCTCTCTCTCTCTCTCTCTCTCTCTCTCTCTCTCTCTCTCTTACCTCACAGCTGATACCTATTATGATGTACTGTGTTCTCATTCAGGTAGCCCCGGATTTGATTCCTGATATGCTTTATGTAGAGTTTTCTAGACCTTTGGTCTAATTTCTGCCAACTTAGTAGTCTTTGTTAGCACCCTTATTTGAGGCCGCGGTAACTTAGTGGTAGAGTGCGCAAGTCGGGAAATGACTTAGGCGCGATCGATTTCTATTCGGGACGTTAAGAAGAGCATCCAGCTTTAATTCTTCAATTCCAACATGTCTTTGTTCACCCTATTTCGCATGGGGATTATTTATTACAAATAAACGACGCTGTTTATTAGATTGGACCTTTTAAGTAGCTGAATATTGGATAAAGATATTGCTTGCTCTGTAATATATATATATATATATATATATATATATATATATATATATATATATATATATATATATATATATATATATATATATATATATATATATATATATATATATATATATATATAACTGTCATATTCTTCATTAGATACAGTACACATACATACATACATACATACATAGTGATAGACAGACAGACAAGCAAACACACATTGAAAAAGAAATTACAGACAATTTCAGTATCTATATTTTCATTTATCGTGTGACGTGTTTTGTATTATTTATTTTCGACAAAGTCTACGCATATTTTTCAAAGTATTTCACTTTCTAATTCTCTCTCTCTCTCTCTCTCTCTCTCTCTCTCTCTCTCTCTCTCTCTCTCTCTCTCTCTCTCTCTCTCTCTCTCTCTCTCTCTCTCTCTCTCTCTTTATATATATATATGTATAATTTTATCTTAAATATATATTATTCACTTTTAATTTCTTGAAGTTTTCATACATTTATAATAATAATAATAATAATAATAATAATAATAATAACAAATATTTAATTGAGAAGTAAAGCAAAATGATTTATTTTGACATTGTGAGGACACAATATGGAATAATAGTGGAAGTATATATATATATATATATATATATATATATATATATATATATATATATATATATATATATATATATATATATATATATATATATAAAAAGTCTTAATCTAATTATAAGAAATTTATAGGTAAAGCAATTACATATTAATTTAAACATAAACTTAGTTATAATAAGTCAGAATTCGTTGGCCAAACACAGTTTATAAATTAGTGTTTATCATTAATTAGCTTTAACTTCTTTTGTTTAATGACTAAAATACAAATTTAATACTTGTAGAAATACTTATAATAATTTATTTTATATTTCCATTAAGTATACATATTCATTGACCATTCATGCACACTAATTAGCGTTATATTTTATACAAATAATCTATATTTTAAAGCACTGTTTCAGACTGACTTTTATTTAGCCAACTTAAATATCACACTTAAATGATGTAGTTTATACTGTAAATATTATTTGATAACTTGGTATATATCAGTGCACTAACCGTCGTAACTTTTGGGAGGCATGGCCTCTTAGGTCGTGATGTGGTTGGCAGACACAGTTTGGCTTCACAGCAGACTTCACAAGTCTTGACTGAGCACTCGATAGGTGTTGATGCTCCTTATATACCTTCCTCGCAACGCATCTCCCTCTACCCTCCTGTAATACTTACGAGGAGATGTTGCACATGTGCGCATCATGCCACATTTTCATCGCAAGTTTTATCAATGGTCAAAGCTGTGGTCATGACATAAATATATTATATTTGTATTTCCAAGGCTGATTTAGTTTTGTAATGGTTTTATTTTTTCTTTAAGTACCAGTTTCAATTTTCATTATATTGTGTATTTATTGTTATATGGATATATATATATATATATATATATATATATATATATATATATATATATATATATATATATATATATATATATATATATATATATATATATTTGTATACATATGCATAGTGTATATATATAATATTCATGCATATATATATATATATATATATATATATATATATATATATATATATATATATATATATATATATATATATATATATATAGACACACACACACACACACACACACACACACACACACACACACACACACACACACACACACACACACACACACACACACACACACACACACACACACACACACACACACACACACACAGAGTCTTCAGACAAAGGGAGATAAAGAAGATAATGACAGAAGATCAGGGGATGGGGCCTCATTAAGATTGTTATACACAAATGCTGATGGATTAGCTGGTAAGGCAGTAGAATTAAAAGATAGGATTCACAACAGTAAGGCAGATATAGTAGCAATTACAGAGACTAAGTTGAGTGAGGACATAAACAGTGTCACAGTTTTTCCTAAGGACTTCAGAATACTAAGGGTTGAAAGATCTGAGAGGACTAGTGGAGGGATAGCACTGCTCATAAGTGAAAGGATTCAAGTTGAAGAAATAAACTTGGCTATAGAAAGTGAGTTCAAGGAATTTCTTGTTGCTCGCATTAATACTGGGTCAGAGAGCATTATAATAACTGTTGTATACAACCCACCAAGGAACCAAAATAGGCTTGAAGTTTATGAGGAAAGTCATATAGGTACTATTGAAGTCATAAACTCAGTTGTTAACATGGCACGGGAAAAAAAATGTAGGATTTTGATTATGGGAGACTTTAATCATAAAGAGATAGATTGGATAAATCTTGACCCACACAGTGGTGAGGACTCATTCGTGGCAAGATTCCTAGATTGCGTACAAGGGAATTTCCTACACCAACATGTAATGGAACCAACAAGGGCCAGGGGTGGGGATGAGCCATCACTACTTGATCTAGTGTTCACAGATAATGTGTTGGATATTGAAAAAATTGAGTATGAACCACCAATTGGAAAGAGTGACCACTGTGTGTTGTTGATGGAGTATATCATTGAAGATATTCTTCCAGAGAGTAGAGGCACTGAGGACATGAGGAGGAACTATCCGAAAGGAGATTACATCAAAATGAATGAGCTTTTTGCAGTTATTGACTGGAGAACCTTATTTTACAACAAATCTGTACAAGAAATGTATGACATCTTTTGTGAGAAATATGGGAAGATAGTAGATTGCTGCATACCTGTCACCAAAGTAGGTGTAATTCATGCCAGAGAGAAATGGTTCGATAATGGGTGTAAAAGAGCTAAGGAGTGGAGAGACAAATGCTGGAAAAGGTATAGGAGGAGAAAAAACATAAATGCCTGGCAAACCTACAAAAGAGCAAGAAATGACTACCTAAGTAAAAGGAGAGAGGCAGAGAGAGACTATGAGAGGGACATCACCAGGAAGGCTAAAGAAAATCCCAAGCTTTTCCACAGCTTTATCAGAGGAAAACTGAAGGTAAAAGAACAGGTTTTAAGGCTAAAGAGAGCGGATGGAAGCATCACTGAGACGGATGAAGAGATCTGCAAAGAATTGAACAAGGAGTTTCAGTCAGTATTTACAGTAGAAAATACCCCACCCCCTCAGATTGCAGTGATAGAAGCTCAAGGGCCGGTATTAGAGAACATCAACCTTACAGCCACAGAGGTATGCAAAGCGCTGATGGATTTAGATGTTCATGACATATCCCCTCATGTGCTTAAAAAATGCGCAAACACAATATCAGTGGCACTAAGTATCATATTTAAGGAGTCACTGGAGCCGGGGGAGATTCCAAGATGCTGGAAACAAGCAAATGTGATACCTATCTTCAAAAAGGGAAGGAGGGATACGGCTCTGAACTATAGACCAGTTTCCTTGACCAGCATAGTTTGCAAAGTTATGGAGAAACTACTAAGGAAACATATCTCTCTTCACTTGGAATCCTTCAACTTTTTGTCAGTGAGGCAACATGGCTTCAGAGAAGGTAGATCAACAGTAACAAACTAATTAGAATTTTATGATGAGGTAAGCCAAATCTTACAGGAAAGAGAGGGCTGGGCAGATTGCATATTCCTAGACTTCCAGAAAGCGTTTGACACTGTTCCACATGGGAGACTTATTAGGAAGCTGCAATCAATGGCTAGAATAGGTGGAAATGTTTTGGAATGGATAAAAACTTACTTAGAAGGAAGGGAACAGAGGGTTAGAGTAAGACACTCAGTGTCTGAATGGAGAAGAGTTAGTAGTGGAGTTCCACAGGGTTCAGTTTTAGGGCCACTTTTGTTCCTTGTATATGTAAATGACCTACCAGAGTCTGTAAATTCATTCATGAATATGTTTGCAGATGATGCAAAGATTGTGAAGAAAGTAAAAAACGAGAACAATAGTAGAGAACTTCAGGAGGATCTAAATAATCTGCATGAGTGGTCAGAAAAGTGGCTAATGAAATTCAAAGCTTCAAAATGTAAGGTAATGAGAATGGGTACAAGTGCAAGAAGGCCCAAGCTTGACTACTCGGTGGCTGGAGTACAACTTCAAGAGACAGAAAATGAGAGAGATCTAGGAGTAAACATACTGGCAGATTTGTCTCCAGAAATACATATAAATGGCATAGTAAGGGCAGCATATGCATTCTTATCAAATGTAAGGGTAGCCTTCAGGCACATGGACAAGGAAATGTTCAGAAATATTTATGTAACCTATGTGAGGCCAAAACTCGAATATGCAGCCCCCTTTTGGAATCCGCACTTGAAAAAGCACATAGCTAAGCTTGAAAAAGTTCAAAGACATGCCAGGAAACTGGTGCCAGAAATACGCAATCTCAGTTATGATGAGAGGCTGAGGGAATTAGACTTACCATCACTCGAAGCTAGAAGAGTGAGGGGGGATATGGTGACAGTCTTTAAATTCCTTCATGGTTATGATAGAGTGGATAGGGATCGATATTTTGATATGGCTGGCTCTTGAACTAGAGGTCATAGTTTGAAGCTTGGTAAGAAAACTTGTTTGCAGGATGTAAGGAAATACTTTTTCAGTGTAAGAGTAGTTGATAATTGGAATTGGCTAAGCGAGGAGGTAGTTAATGCTATCTCAATCCATAGTTTTAAGGACAGGTATGATAAGTATCACTAAGTCTAAAATGGAACCGATGAGGAGACGGGAAGATACGAGTTTTGGGCTCTTTCCCGTAAACACAATCAGGTAATCACAATTAGGTAATCACACAGTGGAGAGGAGTGGAGGGACAAATGCTGGAAAAGGTATAGGAGTAGGAAAACATAAATGCCTGGCAAACCTACAAAAGAACAAGAAATGATTACCTAAGTTAAAGAAGAGAGGCAGAGAGAGACTATGAAAGGGACATCACCAGGAAGGCTAAACAAATCCCAAGCTTTTCCACAGCTTTATCAGAGGAAAACTGAAGGTAAAAGAACAGGTTTTAAGGCTTTAGAGAGACTGATGAATAGATCTGCAAAGAATTGAACAAGGAGTTTCAGTCAGTATTTACAGTAGAAAATACCCCATCCCCTCAGATTGCAGAGATAGAAGTTCATGGGCCGGTATTAGAGAACATCATTCTTTCAGCCACAGAGGTATGCAAAGCGATGATGGAGTTAGATGTCCATAAAGCTACAGGTCCTGATGATATATCCCCTCATGTATTTTAAAATGCGCAAACTCGGTATATGTGGCACTAAGTATCATATTTAAAAAGTCAGGAGTCAGGGGAGCTTCCAAGATGCTGGAAACAAGCAAACGTGATACCTATCTTCAAAAAGGGAAGGAGGGATACGGCTCTAAACTATAGACCTGTTTCCTTGACCAGCATAATTTGCAAAGTTATGGAAAAACTACTAAGGAAACATATCTCCCTTCACTTGGAATCCTTCAACTTTTTGTCAGTGAGACAACATGGCTTCAGAATAGGTAGATCAAATGTAGCAAACTTATTAGAATATTATGATGAGGTAGCCGAATCTTACAGGAAAGAGAGGGCTGGGCAGATTGCATATTCCTAGACTTCCAGAAAGCATTTGACACTGTACCACACGGGAGACTTATTAATAAGCTGAAAACAATGGCTAGAATAGGTGGAAATGTCTAAGAATGAATAAAAACTTACTTAGAAGGAAGGGAACAGAGGGTTAGAGTAAGACACTCAGTGTCTGAATGGAGAAGAGTTAGTAGTGGAGTTCCACAGGGTTCAGTTTTAGGGCCACTTTTGTTCCTTGTATACGTAAATGACCTACCAGAGTAAGTAAATTCATTCATGAATATGTTTGCAGATGATGCAAAGATTGTAAAGAAAGTAAGAAATGATAACAATGGTAGAGAACTTCAGGAAGATCTATATAGTCTGCATGAGTGGTCAGGCAAGTGGTTAATGAAATTCAATACTTCAAAATGTAAGGTAATGAGAATGGGTACAAGTGCAAGAAGGTCCAAGCTTGACTACTCGGTGGCTGGAGTACGACTTCAAGAGACATAGAATAAGAGAGATCTAGGAGTAAACATACTTGCAGATTTTTCTCCAAAAATACATAAAAATTGCATAGTAAGGGCAGCACATGCTTTCCTATTCATTGTAAGGGTAGCCTTCAGGCACATGGACAAGGAAATATTCAGAAATATTTATGTAACCAATATGAGGTCAAAACTCGAATATGCAGCCCCCTTTTGGCATCCACACTTGAAAAAGCACATAGCTAAGCTTGAAAAAGTTCAAAGACATGCCACAAAGCTGGTGCCAGAAATACGCAATCTCAGTTATGATGAGAGGCTGAGGGAATTAGACTTACCATCACTCGAAGCTAGAAGATTGAGAGGGGATATGGTGACAGTCTTTAAATTCCTTCATGGTTATGATAGAGTGGGTAAGGATCGATATTTTGATATGGCTGGCTCTAGAACAAGAGGTCATAGTTTGAAGCTTGGTAAGAAAACTTGTTTGCAGGATGTAAGGAAATACTTTTTCAGTGTAAGAGTAGTTGATAATTGGAATTGGCTAAGCGAGGAGGTAGTTAATGCTATCTCACTCCATAGTTTTAAGGACAGGTATGATAAGTATCACTAAGTCTAAAATTGAACCGATGAGGAGACGGGAAGATACGAGTTTTGGGCTCTTTCCCGTAAACACAATTAGGTAAATTCAATTGGGTAAATACACTCACACACACACGCCCTTTGAGTCGACAGGGGGTACTACAACAGAAATGGACACTAGTACCCTCTCTTTACATCTCAAAGACGTTTGAAGGAGAGATACATTAATATTTATTTTGGAAAATCGAGCTGGGTTCCTTTTTGGGTGCTATAAGTGATATGCTCACTGACCAGTTAATTATGATATGATCTCTCTTTCGTAAACATGTATATTTATGACGTGTCCTTGCATTAGGATCATAGTAAATAAATTACTGTCATTGAGAAGGAGTACCTGAATAGGTCTGGTTTATTGATCAAAGTAGATGATCAAATGAACACTCTTCTTCTTCAAAATACATCAAAGGAAGAAGAGGAATTTGATATCTTATTATCGGAGAATCAAGGTTATATTGCTCTCTCTCTCTCTCTCTCTCTCTCTCTCTCTCTCTCTCTCTCTCTCTCTCTCTCTCTCTCTCTCTCTCTCTCTCTCTCTCTCTCTCTCTATATATATATATATATATATATATATATATATATATATATATATATATATATATATATATATATATATATATATATATATATATATATATATATATATATATAAACGTAAGTTAACCTAACCCCAGTGGAAAAAATCAAGATTTGGAAGTTTTGGCCAAAAGAAGAAAAATAATACGCAGATGAAGAAGAAGTAAGAACAACACAAGAAACATTTAGAAAAAGCCAAAGGGAAGACACTTGACGACAATGAAGAAGAAGAAAACGGTGCAGAGTAAAATAAGAAGAAACTAAAAGAAATATTAGAAAAGTGCCAAAGAGAAGCACTCGAAGATATTGAACAAGAAAAACAAAATAAAATCATTCAGTTTCCATTGGGAAATGTAATTTCTCCCTTACTATAGTTAAAATAGTCCCTCTTACAGAGTCAGTCATCCGTCTTAGTTTAGAATTTTTTCTTATTATATATTAACCAAACCTGACATAAAATAACGCGGGACAGAAAGTCCCTCTTTTTTTCTGTTGTTAATGATTATCTGTACTTGATCAATAATTATAATAATTATGGTTATACTACTACAACTACTGCTACTAATAGTTATAATAATAATAATAATAATAATAATAATAATAATAATAATAATAATAATAATAATAATAATAATAATAATAAATAAATAATAATAATTATAATAATAATAATTATAATAATAATAATAATAATAATAATAATAATAATAATAATAATAATAATAATAATAATAATAATAATAATAATAAGAATAATAATAATGAAGGTTGCCCAATAAAAAACCCAAAAGGTATAAGTATATACAATAAGTATTTATGGTAAAGTAAATTTACTCAACCCTGAATACTTATTGTATATACCTATACCGTTTTTAAGGTTTTGTTGGACAACCTTTATTAGCAGTCCTCGTTATTGCGGTTGCTTATCAACAACAACAACAACTACAACAACAACATTAATAATAATAATAATAATAAGTATAATAATAATAATAATAATAATAATAATAATAATAATAATAATAATAATAATAATAATAATAATAATAATAATAATAATAATAATAATAATAACAACAACAACAATAACTAACAATATTAATAATAATATTAATAATAATTATAATAAATAATAATAATAATAATTATTATTATTATTATTCTATCTATTCTATCTACCTTGGCTGTTTCCCCCTTTAATTGGGGGGTAGCCGACGTCAAGAAAGGAAAACAAATAGGGGGATTACTTTGCTCTATGGGCAATGACGAGGGAGCTAGCGACTGTTCAGATGGCACTGCTGGAGTGCCACAGCCCATCCTCCCGACTCTTCCACAACCTGTGTCGCTTCACAATTGGCAACTCCTCCTACTGCTCCTACCACAGGACTACCTCTGTAAGATGCATCCCTGTGGTAACAGCAGATGCCCATCAGAGCTGCGTCACAATCGCTCACCACTCATTCCTATTCCTAGCACACTCGCTTGCTTCCCTCACATCCATCCTCCTATCATTCAGGGCTCTCCTTACTCCATCCATCCATCCAAACCTAGGCCTCCCTCTAGCATTTCTCCCATCAACTCTCGCATTCATCACCTTTTTCAGCAGCCTTTCATCATCCATCCTTTCCACATGGCCAAACCATCTCAGAACATTCATATCTACTCTGGCTGCAATATCTCTCCTCACACCCGTTCTTGCTCTCACCACTTCATTCCTAACCCTATCCAATCGAGATACACCAATCATACTCCTCAGGCATTTCATCTCAAACACATTTAGTTTCCGTCTCTCACTTACTTTCATACCCCATAACTCTGATCCATACATCACAGTTGGCACAACCACTTTCTCATACAAAACTTTCTTAACATTCATTTCCAACCCTCTATTCTTCATCACTCCTTTCAATGCACCCAACACTTTACATCCTTCATTCACTCTGTGACACACATCTGCTTCCACTCCACCATTTGCAGCTATAACCGAGCCTAAATACTTAAATTGATTAACCTCCTCAAGTGTCTCTCCATTCAACATAACATTCAATCCAGCGCCATCCTCATTTCTTGTACACCTCATAACCTTACTCTTTCCCACATTCACTCGCAACTTCCTTCTCTCACACACCATTCCAAATTCTGACACTAACTGACACAGCTTTTCCTGATTCAGCTCCCACTCGTTATCATCCCCATCTACCATTCTCAAACCTCGACCACACACTCGCTCATTCACCTCTCTTACAACTCCATCAATATACAAATTGAACAGCCATGGTGAATCACACATCCCTGTCTCAGTCCCACACTCACTCGAAACCACTCACTCACTTCATTCCCTACCCTAACACAAGCTCTACTGCCCTCATACAAACTCTTCACTGCATGCAACAATTTACCATTAATTCCATATAATCTCAAAACATTCCACATAGCCTCTCTATCACCTCTATCATATGCTTTCTCCAGATCCAAAAATGCAAAATACACATCCTTACCCTTTGCTAAATATTTCTCACATAACTGCCTAACTATAAATATCTGATCTATGCAACCTCTACCTCTCTTAAAACCACTCTGCACTTCCGCAATCACATATTCTGTCTTATCCCTAATCCTATTAACCAGTATCCTACCATACACTTTTCCTACCACACTCAACAAACTTATACCCCTAAAATTACTGCATTCATACATATCTCCCTTACCTTTGTATAGGGGCACTATACAGGTAATCACCCATTCCACTGGCACCAGTGACTACATAAAGCATATATTAAACACTCTCACTAACCATTCCAATGCAGTCACACCCCCTTCTTTCAACATCTCCGCTCTCACACCATCCATTCCAGATGCTTTACCTGCTTTCGCTTCATACAATGCCCTTTTCACCTCCTCTCTTGTAATCTCTCTCTCATTTTCATCTCCCATTACTGGCCCTTGAACCCCTCCCACTGCCACTATAGCTGCCTCTCTATCTTCCTCAACATTCAGCAAGCACTCAAAATATTCTGCCCATCTCTTCCTTGCATCGTTCCCTCTTAACATCTGTCCATTCACATCTTTCACTGTCTCTTCCATCCTCGATCCACCCTTCCTTACTCTCTTCACTTCTTTCCAACACTTCTTTTTATTCTCCTCATATGACCTACTAAAATCCTGTCCCCACCTAACATTTGCCAACCTCTTCTCTTCCTCTACCTTCCGCTTGGTTTCCACATTTTTCTCCCTATATCTTTCATACTTCTCCCTACTTTTACACTGCAGCCATTCCTCAAAAGCCCTCTTTTTCTCTTCCACCTTCATTTTCACCCCTTCATTCCACCACTCGCTGCCCCTCCTCATGCCACCTCCAACACACTTCTACATCCCCCCACACTATTTCCCCACTCTTTTGCTACTACCACTTTTGCTTCAACCAAACAATGATCAGACATCCCAGCAGCCACACCCCTGAATGCATGTACATCTTTCACTCTACCAACCATGCTCTTTGCTACCAACACATAATCCATCAATGCTCTTTCTTTCACTCTTCCATTTGCCACTCTCATCCATGTATACTTATTTATTAACTTCTTCTTAAATATAATATTACCTATCACCAACTCTTGCTCCACACACATATCTAACAGTCTCTCGCCACTCTCATTCCCACCTGGTACCCCATACTTTCCTACAACACCTTCTATCTCTCCATCACCCACTCTGGCATTCAAGTCACCCAACACAACTACATAGTTTCTTCTACTCAGACCATCCACACATCTAGTTAACTCATTCCGGAATTCATTCCACTCTTCCTCACTTCTCTCACATCCTGGCCCATACGCACTAACAAAAGCCCAACATTCCCTTCCTATCCTAGCCCTTACCCACATCAGCCTAGATGACACTTCTTTCCATTCCACTACCTGAATTACCATCCATTCACTCAGCAATAATGCCACACCTTCTCTCGCTCTCCCCCTTTCAACCCCAGACACCCTACCCGTCACATTACCAAATGCCACTTCTCCTTTTCCTTTCATCTTCGTCTCACACAATGCCAATACATCCATCCTCCTCCTACCAAAAATATATCCAATCTCACATCTTTTGCTCTCTATCGTACTACAACCACACACATTTAGACACCCCAAAACTAGAGTTTGGGGAGAAGTTATTCTCCCCTCTACTCCCCTTCTTCTTTGACGTCTCGCAGGAGGTTGATAAGGGGGGGATTCCTAGTCCCCCGCCGCCGTCCACTTTTAGTCGTCTTTTACGACACGCAGGGAATACGTTGAGGCTATTCTTTGATGTTGTGCCCGCCCCACAGGGCACTTATTATTATTATTATTATTGTTATTATTATTATTGTTGTTGTTGTTGTTGTTATAGTTATAATACTAGTACTACTACTACTAATACTACTACTACTACTACTACTACTACTACTACTACTAATAATAATAATAATAATAATAATAATAATTTAAAATTAATGCTTATTATAGGCATGGACGGAAATTAAAGTTGTCCCATGTTATCTTTAATTGGTGTTCTGCTTGGAGAAGGGCTGAACAAGGAAATTAACTCTGAACTTAGAATGCATCCTTTTCTGTGCCTCAGTTATTCCATTATCATATGGCGGTGGTCACACTTGCTGGAGCTGGGGGACTAAGGAAAGATGCCCCTCTAACGTCCCGCGGTGGGTTCTAACCTCCGATAGTTGCTCCCCAACCCTCTGCACTCTACTACTGAGCTACCACTTCCCCCTCTTGCAAGTATCGGATTACGAGTCACAATTAGCTTGCAATCAAATGGGGTGGACGCAAATGTGTTGAAGTATAAGACCATTAAAGATGGATGACCTTTCTAACGATCCGCAATGAGATCGAGCCCGCGTTAGTGGTTTCCCGATTCGAGCACTCTACCACTGAACTACCGCAGTCTCTAAACTCGGTCAGTATTAATCTGATGTATTTTGTCAACTGTTATTTTCATGAGCTGAAGGGCAATTCTTAGAAAAATTGTCATTTAGGTTTTCACTGCAGATTTTCTTATATTTTTGACAATATAGATATGGAATTTGGTAAAATGGGAGTGGGGGGGATGTTACAACAGCAACTCCATTAGAAATTGGGAAGAACTAATAAAGAGAAGTCTTTAATTTCAATGTTATTGGGTTGTTTATTTGTTTTTGGAGTTGGAAAATTTACAAATTGTTTATTGTATTAAGCCATATTTCCAGAGATATTTTAGTGTTGTAGATATAAACAATATTAGTGAAGCATAGGTAAACATAAAAAAAAAAGGATGGTTTTTGAGCGAAAAAAAAGAATGTATTACTAATGCCATCCTTAAGTAACTGGTAAAAAAAATTCGTGTTCTTTAATGTTATTAGAGAAAACGTTAATTCGGTTAGAAGGTAGAACTATATAAGTTGTTGTGCGCCAAGTATTTTTCCTTTTATCTGTTAACTAGTAGTCACCGTGGCTCAAGCGGTAGCGTCCGCAACTTTGAGGCGTCAGGTCGAGGGTTTGCGCCCCGTCATGGTCTGAGGAGGTTAGCAAGGTCATGCACTCAGGGTAACGATTACATCTGCCAAAACAAGTCCTTCGCAAGAAGGCAACCGTCCTAGCCCTTAGTAGAAAAGGGCGTTCGTGGCTTAAAACCGAATCCAATCTCTGTTTATATTAGAATCTCTGTTTTCGATGAGTGCATTTTTGGTATTTCATTATCATTGTGGAATCATATTAGTCTAGGTTAAATCAGGTTGTGATTGAATGTTGATGATGATATGTGACTGTTTTATGTTCCAAGTAGTGCCCATTCGAATGGGAGGTAGTGACAAAGGAGATCATACCCTTCCTAACCCCCCCCGTGGTGGAACCGAACCCGTTTTGGTACCCAATTCATTCTACTCAGTACTGTCAGTTTTTTTATTTATTTATTTATTTATTTATTTATTTATTTTTTTGCCGATGGAGAGAAGTATGGTTGTAGGTCACAAAATTAGATTATTAAATAAATTTGTTGTACCAAGAGGAGAGAAGCATCCTACCAAAATTTCGATTTTTCCGTAGTGAAATTAATTTTGAGTACACTTCGAATAAATAATGAGGCTACTTAGAGGCTTTAAGAAGGGCATCTGGCTCCAACTTCTCTGTGATTACCTAATTGTGATTACCTAATTGTGTTTACGGGAAAGAGCCCAAAGCTCGTATCTTCCCGTCTCCTCATCGGTTCCATTTTATACTTAGTGATACTTATCATACCTGTCCTTAAAACTATGGATTGAGATAGCATTAACTACCTCCTCGCTTAGCCAATTCCAATTATCAACTACTCTTACACTGAAAAAGTATTTCCTTACATCCTGCGAAGAAGTTTTCTTACCAAGCTTCAAACTATGACCTCTAGTTCTAGAGCCAGCCATATCAAAATATCGCTCCCTATCCACTCTATCATAACCATGAAGGAATTTAAAGACTGTCACCATATCCCCCCTCACTCTTCTAGCTTCGAGTGATGGTAAGTCTAATTCCCTCAGCCTCTCTTCATAACTGAGATTGCGTATTTCTGGCACCAGTTTCGTGGCATGTCTTTGAACTTTTTCAAGCTTAGCTATGTGCTTTTTCAAGTGCGGATTCCAAAAGGGGGCTGCATATTCGAGTTTTGGCCTCACATAGGTTACATAAATATTTCTGAACATTTCCTTGTCCATGTGCCTGAAGGCTACCCTTACATTTGATAAGAATGCATGTGCTGCCCTTACTATGCCATTTATATGTATTTCTGGAGACAAATCTGCCAGTATGTTTACTCCTAGATCTCTCTCATTTTCTGTCTCTTGAAGTTGTACTCCAGCCACCGAGTAGTCAAGCCTGGGCCTTCTTGCACTTGTACCCATTCTCATTACCTTACATTTTGAAGTATTGAATTTCATTAGCCGCTTTTCTGACCACTCATGCAGATTATTTAGATCCTCCTGAAGTTCTCTACCATTGTTCTCGTTTTTTACTTTCTTCACAATCTTTGCATCATCTGCAAACATATTCATGAATGAATTTACAGACTCTGGTAGGTCATTTACATATACAAGGAACAAAAGTGGCCCTAAAACTGAACCCTGTGGAACTCCACTACTAACTCTTCTCCATTCAGACACTGAGTGTCTTACTCTAACCCTCTGTTCCCTTCCTTCTAAGTAAGTTTTTATCCATTCCAAAACATTTCCACCTATTCTAGCCATTGATTGCAGCTTCCTAATAAGTCTCCCATGTGGAACAGTGTCAAACGCTTTCTGGAAGTCAAGGAATATGCAGTCTGCCCAGCCCTCTCTTTCCTGTAAGATTTGGCTTACCTCATCATAAAATTCTAATAAGTTTGTTACTGTTGATCTACCTTCTCTGAAGCCATGTTGCCTCACTGACAAAAAGTTGAAGGATTCCAAGTGAAGAGAGATATGTTTCCTTAGTAGTTTCTCCATAACTTTGCAAACTATGCTGGTCAAGGAAACTGGTCTATAGTTCAGAGCCGTATCCCTCCTTCCCTTTTTTAAGATAGGTGTCACATTTGCTTGTTTCCAGCATCTTGGAATCTCCCCCGACTCCAGTGACTCCTTAAATATGATACTTTGTGCCACTGATATTGAGTTTGCGCATTTTTTAAGCACATGAGGGGATATGTCATCAGGACCTGTAGCATTATGAACATCTAAATCCATCAGCGCTTTGCATACCTCTGTAGCTGTAAGGTTGATGTTCTCTAATACCGGCCCTTGAGCTTCTATCACTGCAATCTGAGGGGGTGGGGTATTTTCTACTGTAAATACTGACTGAAACTCCTTGTTCAATTCTTTGCAGATCTCTTCATCCGTCTCAGTGATGCCTCCATCCGCTCTCTTTAGCCTTAAAACCTGTTCTTTTACCTTCAGTTTTCCTCTGATAAAGCTGTGGAAAAGCTTGGGATTTTCTTTAGCCTTCCTGGTGATGTCCCTCTCATAGTCTCTCTCTGCCTGCTGGCTAGTACAGTGGTAACGCGCTGGCTTCGCATTCATGAGGTCGAAAGATCGGTTCCCGTCCAAGACCGAGAGTTTAAGCTGTTTACTGGCAGGAACTGCTGTGGGTGGACACCACAGTGGGGGGTTGGGGCTTACCCTGGCTGACGAATACCCATTGTATTGAAATGGAAATAAAGTATTATTATCATTATTATTATTATTTTACTTAGGTAGTCATTTCTTGCTCTTTTTAAGGTTTGCCAGGCATTTATGTTTTTTCTCCTGCTATACCTTTTCCAGCATTTGTCTCTCCACTCCTTAGCTCTTTTACACCCATTATCGAACCATTTCTCTCTGGCATGAATTACACCTACTTTGGTGACAGGTATGCAACAATCTACTATCTTCCCATATTTCTCACAAAAGATGTCATACATTTCTTGTACAGATTTGTTGTAAAATAAGGTTCTCCAGTCAATAACTGCAAAAAGCTCATTCATTTTGATGTAATCTCCTTTCGGATAGTTCCTCCTCATGTCCTCAGTGCCTCTACTCTCAGGAAGAATATCTTCAATGATATACTCCATCAACAACACACAGTGGTCACTCTTTCCAATTGGTGGTTCATACTCAATTTTTTCAATATCCAACACATTATCTGTGAACACTAGATCAAGTAGTGATGGCTCATCCCCACCCCTGGCCCTTCTTGGTTCCATTACATGTTGGTGTAGGAAATTCCCTTGTACGCAATCTAGGAATCTTGCCCCGAATGAGTCCTCACCACTGTGTGGGTCAAGATTTATCCAATCTATCTCTTTATGATTAAAGTCTCCCATAATCAAAATCCTACATTTTTTTTCCCCGTGCCATGTTAACAACTGAGTTTATGACTTCAATAGTACCTATATGACTCTCCTCATAAACTTCAAGCCTATTTTGGTTCCTTGGTGGGTGTATACAACAGTTATTATAATGCTCTCTGACCCAGTATTTATGCGAGCAACAAGAAATTCCTTGAACTCACTTTCTATAGCCAAGTTTATTTCTTCGACTTGAATCCTTTCACTTATGAGCAGTGCTTTCCCTCCACCAGTCCTCTCAGATCTTTCAACCCTTAGTATTCTGAAGCCCTTAGGAAAAACTGTGACACTGTTTATGTCCTCACTCAACTTAGTCTCTGTAATTGCTACTATATCTGCCTTACTGTTGTGAATCCTATCTTTTAATTCTACTGCCTTACCAGCTAATCCATCAGCATTTGTGTATAACAATCTTAATGAGGCCCCATCCCCTGATCTTCTGTCATTATTTACTTTATCTCCCCTTTGTCTGGAAGAACTCTGTAATGAAAATTTTTCTTCTGTTCTTCATTTCTTTCATCATTTAACCTTCTTGCCTCTTGCAACAAGTTTTTGATCTTTCCCATCTCTTCCTGTGTTCTGTATCGTCTAATGAACACTTCTTTGAATTCTTGAAGGTCTTTTAGACTTTTTTTTTCTCATACAATATTTCCCTACATGTTTCCCCTCTCTCAAAGGTTACTTTTGTTGGTCTCGGCTTTCCTTCCTTCGAATATTTACCTAGTTGGTGTATGTTTACAATATCCTCAGGTCCACAAACTACTCCAAGCTTTCTTATCAGGTCTACAACCCTAGCTTTATTTTCTTCAAGTCTCCCCTGCCATGTTGGCTCCTGGGACTCGCTTATGCCTGAGATTACCACTGTCTTCTCCTTATCTTGTGCTTGTCTGATGAGTGGGTTTGCCCTTTCCATCACAATGTCTTTCATTTTTTCGATTACTGTCTCTATATAGTCAACTGTTTGTATGTTTTCCAGTGCCACCACCTTTACAGCCTCTTTTACTGCCACATTCCCCTTTAGTGCATCAGCAAAGGAAGTTTTCATGGCATCATTTTCCATATTCAGCTCCTGGAACTCTTTTCTGAACTGTTCAATGTTTTCCTTAATCTGGACATTCCAAGCAGCAATCTCGTCTCTCTCAGAAGAGAGCAGTGAACTAACATCTAATTCCTTTAGGTTGTCATTCAGCTGTTTGTTTTTATCTTCTTGTTTAGAAATTCTAGATTCTAGTTGACTCTTTTCCCCTTCCAGCTTCTTTATTCTTTTTTCTAGTTCCTTTCTCTCCTGCCCTTGTGCTTTATTTGTGTGACAGAGTGTTTCGCTCAATGTCAACAGAGGCTGTTAGATGCCTTATTAATTAAATTAGTAACATAACTGTTATTTTCTAACTAAAAAAAAATTAATTCCCTCTAACATAACTGTTATTTTCTAACTAATAAAATAATTCCCACTTCTTGACTTTCGCAGATTATGATTATTTGCAATTTGTATTTTAGCTTATAGCTAATTCTATAGTGTTTATTTACTCTTCTTGTACGTGTAGAAGTATAGCCCCAATATAAAGGCTGCTCCTATTTTTCTGCCTGCAACGGGCCAAGAAAATTATAAAGAAACACAGAACCAGTAACCTAACTTTTCATTAGTATTCTCGTTTTATTTTATTTGCTTCCACTTGTTGCACCTAAAAATACTGTCTCTCCCTTGCATCTCTGCTATAATTGCCTGCCAGGGACCACCACTAAAATAATCCTTAAAATGAAATCAGAGCCAATTACTGCTCTAGGAATGTCTCCTACAGATGACGTCACGAAGCACGACGAGGAGACGCTCTCTTTTAGCGCCGAGACTGCCCAGAGGCAACATCTCGCCTGGGTGGTCTAAGTTTATTTAAAATCAAATTACGTGGCATCTTCACAGGAATTCATCTAGCACAACAAGGAATTCATCTAGCACAACAAGGTGAGGGATAGTGTATGGTAAAGCTCGTGGGTCAAGCAAATTGGTTTATTTTCGAGAATTAGTTACATTCGTTACTGGATAAATCTTACGGATTTCTATTCTCAGATTCCATTCCCAGTCACACGAAATTTTGTAGATTACCACACTGGAATCTCACATGCCAAAGTTAATTCCTTAACCTGTAAACTACAGCTGGTATATATTGCTGAGAAGTTTCTTTTCACTGAATGTGATAAACGAAAATCTCATCCTCTGAAGACTAAGTTATGAGCCCGTAAAAATCTATCTCTCTTCCTAATAAATTCTAATTTCATTTCACCCCTTTCTATCATCGTAAATAAAGTGTCTTTTACTTCAAAAACTCGTCAATAAAGCTATTTGCCAAAAAGCCAAATTGCAAATATTCAAAAGGTAATTTTTCCCAGTTGGCTATGCAAATATTTCTTGTTAACCACATTTTAATGAATGCATACCGTATTTATCTTGCTAATTCTTCATATGTTGGGGATAAAGGGTTTTGAGTTATAAGTTGCAAATACCTCAAAAGGTGGTTTTGCACCCTTTTTTTATTGCAAAGTTCTTGATAACTAAAAGTGAATGAATACTGTATTTATCTCGTAGATTCTTCCTTTACCCTAAATAGAGTGTTTTACCATATTAATTTCATATCCGGAATAAGCATTGCAACTTTTGCGGTTGCCCACAATTTAAGGAATACATACAGTACTGTATTTGTCTTGCTTATTCTTCATTTATTGTGAATATATTATTTTCTTTAAAACCAGTAAAGAATTAATGTTTTGTATGCTATTATGGTAGCATAAATATTTCTGGTTAGCTGTGAATAACCTATATATATATTCATAAATATTTCTGGTTAGCTGTGAATAACCTATATATATTCATCCAGTAGAATGACATTGGAAACTCATTATATGTGTGCTCATGCTTTCAGTTTCCCATTATAAACTGTGTCATTTCTGTTTCTGAAATTGCAGTGTCCTGTATTCTACTCTGCCTGTGTGACAGAGGTAATCATCGAGTTGAGGCCAAAGTCTTGGCATACGTCCGTGGTGCCGGGAAACGAACTCATACTCACCTCCTCCGGGATTCGAGGCAGCATTTCATAAAGTTTAATTTGAGAAATTTAATTCAATTCTTTTAATGTCATTGCATTTCCAAAATTAAAAGAAAGTTGAATTCTGAGTTTCATTTAACCGACTAATGGTATTGAAGATAGGGTGTGCAAGTACAAATATCTGTCCTGTCTGTTTGTGAGCTCTTAACCGAGCTCGGTACTTTGAGTCCCCTTAGTAAAACAGAATCTTAACACTCTAGCATCATCATTTAAAATTAAAACCCCCACATTAATTGGCGCCCGAACAGGGACCCGAACAGACAGACTGATTTTATAAATTTATTTTTATTTTGCTTTTTAAGATTGCACATGAAACCCGATTACCATTGGCTCGATTATTGAAATGAATGAATTATAAGCTGCACACGAAAATTTTCGCGCTCGAAACGTTGCGGATAAGAAATTTTTCTTTATTTTTCAATATTGATTATGGTAACTCATATTTTCTTGTTTCCCATGTGGTAAACAATATTTCAGGAAATCTACATGAGATTATGTGGTAACAGACTTTAGAAATTTTGCATGACGAGAAGACGTGTTATATAAAATTTCATTTATTTGCGTGATAAGATTGAGTTTTAAAACATTCGTGTTTTATATATCCGTTAAAGGGTGATACTTGTTAGGAATTGTTTATATTTCCTTAGGATTTAGGAATTGGGAGAAAGCATATTAAGTATTTTTGCTTATAATTGTGTTTTATATTCAAGCATTGACTGCTTATAGATTGGAAGAAAAACTTTGGTGTCATTTATCGAGCCTAGGCTAAGCCTTTCATGTGTCCGAGTTGTCACTTGAAAATAAATTTTCTCATTACTAGTAGAAATGTGTAATCTGGCTGCCTAGTAAGCTGTTAGCTTATCGTTGGTGTATTTTGCATAGGAACTGTGCCCTTTTGGTAACACTTCAGAATTTTACATACGACATTTTATTTGCGGGTACTGCCATATACGCGCTCATACGCAGGCACGACCGCGATACAGTACTTGTTCGTATCACTTACGACATTTTATTTGTGGGTACTGCCATATATGCGCTCATACGCAGGCACGACCACTATACTGTACTTGATTGTACTCTCAGGCACTGGGTGCTAGTCGGTAAAATTCGTTGTTACTCATTCCTTTCATTTGCACCATAACTGCAGGTACTGCCACGTATTGCTGTTAAGCAGGCACGACTGCCATTCTGTATTACCAGTGTTTCATGCACTGTTTTGCAACATATTGTTGCTGTTGCACTTGATTGTGTTGCTCATTCCTTTCATTTGCACGATTACCGCAGGTACTGCCACGTATTGCTGTTAAGCAGGCACGACTGCCATTCTGTATTACCAGTGTTTCATACAATGTTTTGCAACATATTGTTGCTGTTGCACTTGATTGTGTTGCTCATTCCTTTCATTTGCACAATAACCGCAGGTACTGCCCCATATTGCTGTTAAGCAGGCATGACTGCCATTCTGAATTACCAGTGTTTCATACACTGTTTTGCAACATATTGTTGCTGCTGCACTTGATTGAATTTTGAGTCACTTTTATGGTGAGGTTTTGAGATCACTTTTACGTTTGAGTTTGAACTGTGGTGTTGTGTGGTACTTTCATTTTTTTTTCTACTACCGTACTGTAGAGATTTGTTTCTCTGTGTGGTTGTTTTGGCACTTTGTTATTGACTGTTTAGGAAACCAGGCAGTCACAGGAAACAAACATGGAAACCATCAAAACATTCGATGAGGAGCGTTACCTAGACATACTGATTGCTAGGGGTGAGAGATATGGGTTTTCCCCAAGACAGGAGCTCTTCGAATGGGCTTATGAGAAGATGGTTGAACGCCGAGATATGCTGGAGAAGAGAGCACGTGATGAGGCACAAGCACAACGTGAGGAGGCACAAGCAAAAGCACAACGTGAGGAGGCACAAGCACAATGTGAGGAGGCACAAGCACAACGTGAGGAGGCACAAGCACAACGTGAACATGAGCTTGCGCTTGCTCGGCTTCGAGCGGGAATCCCAGACAGTAGTCCTTTACCCGGAAATAGAGATTACAGGAACGGGAAGCACAAGAGCCCCTCGCAGAACTTCAATCGTCCAGCTCCTCCTCCTCACACTCCTAAGTCTTATTACGGCCATGCACCCACACTCAAGAAGGATGACCCGGTAAGACCTAAGCCTCAGCAGTTAAGAGGCAAAGGCCATTACTCTGCTCCACCTTCCCAGGGTTTTCAGCCAAACTCTAAGAGCAACCACGCTCCCTCACACAGCGGCGGCCCACATAGCCGTCTGGCCACTCACTCAGCCCATGTTGTGGAAACAGGGCCAGAAAGGGCCAATGAGGATAACGCCAAGGAACCACCACACAAACTTGCCAATGTGGAATTCATCGAACATGATGATCTGGAAATGATCCCAAAATGCCTAGAAACCATAAATGGTGTGGAAGCTGAGATAGCCCTTGACACAGGGGCCAATGGCATACTTGTTGACGAGAGAATTGTCAGGGATGAAGATTTTACCAGCAAAGTCGTTCATGTGCGGGTTGCTGAAGGAACACCCCAAATACGACGCTGCCGTGTCATTAACCTGGATTGCAAATACTACAAGGGGAAAGCCCCAGCTGTGGCAATGATTGGGCTTATGTACCCTGTCTTAATGGGTCGTGCACTGAACCTAGTTCCTACTTTCCAGGCCGACCTATACCATAAGGACATTTCTCGTTATAACTTCCCTCGGGGGAAGTCACATGAAGCCATTTCAGCAGCAACTCCTGGCCTCGATGCCAAGAATTTGGACGATTCTCCGACTGACTCCGTTGAGTCTGCCGCAGTTAGTAAACGTAATGTGGAACACGGAGAGTTTACCCCTCCTTTACCAGATGATGCACCTCTAGAGCCATTGAAGTCCTGTCCAGACTTTGCCAAATTGCAGCAAGACTGCCCCAGCCTCAAACGCTGGATGCAGCAGGCCACCGAGGGAAGGACCTTCACAGTGAGAGGAGGAGGCCAGATCACTTATGCCCTTGAAGATGGAGTACTTCGTAGGCATGTGACTAAAGGTGGCCACACCTTTAAACAGTTGGTGGTGCCCGCTTCGTTGCGCTGCCAGGCTATGTATGTGGCACACCATTTACCTCTGAGTGGACACAGAGGCAAAGCAAAAACTCGGCATGTCCTTCAGAAGGCTTTTGCATGGCCAAACATGTACACCGAGGTAGACAGATATGTAGGCTCCTGCCCTGTCTGTCAATGCACCTCAACGGCACCAGTACCGAAAGTTCCCATGGGGATAACTAAGCTCTCAATGGAGCCAATTTCCAATGTCGCTATTGACATACTAGGTCCTATTAATCCAACTTTGTCCACGGGGAAACAATTCCTCCTGGTATATGCTGACCTGGCAACAAGGTACCCAGATGCAGTGCCACTGTCTTCTATCACAACTGAAGCAGTCGCTCATGCCCTATTTGAAATGTGCTCCAGGGTTGGCTTTCCTGAGCAGGTCACTTCTGACAATGGAAGTCAGTTTACAAGCTGGCACTTTGAGGCTTTCTGTAACCTTTTAGAAATCAAGCACATTCGTACGAGTGTCTATCATGCCCAATCAAATGGAGCATGCGAACGCTATAACGGGACATTGAAGCGATGTTTGCGCAAGCTAGTGATAGATATGCCTAGGCAGTGGGACAAGTACGTCCCTGCTGCACTTTTCTCCTTCAGAGACACGCCCCACGACACTACTGGATACTCGCCTTTCGAGATGATTTATGGTCATAAGGTCAGAGGCCCAGTAGAATTCTTGGCAGAATGTTGGGATTCACCTACCATCGAAGATGACGATAGGGACGTCCATGAGTATATTTTGAAGTTTTCGTCTCACCTCAAAAAGGCATGGAAAACTGCACAATTAGCCATTAAGGGTCACCAGCAGACTGCCAAGCTCCTCTTTGACAAGCGTGCGCGGCGTCGTGCCCTGACACCCGGAGATCGAGCTCTGTTACTTCTTCCAACAGATACCCGCAAGCTAATGCTACGCTGGAAAGGACCGTACACTGTGGTACACCGGGTGACCCCTGACAATTATGTGCTAAATGTTGATGGCATTAACCGGAAATACCACATTAACCAGCTGAAGCTTTATTGTGAGGACCCGGAGGCCCACAGGGATCCTGCGCTGGCGCTCCCAGCAACCCCTATAGATGCCTCAAGCATCAACAGAACCTCCGAGGCTGCAGCAACACAGGTGCTCCATTATAGCCACCCCTTACTTCCTATATTGGAATACTCCACCCTTGCAGTGGAGACAGACTTACGGGAGTGGAGTTTTTCTGAAGAAGCCCCTCTGGCTGCAGCCACCGCTCTTGCAATTGAAGACATAAGCTTAGCTTTTGATGATGGTAAGGATCCTGCCATTCCCACACACCGAAAAGAAAGTGAGAGTAATTGTATTATTAACTCCAGACTGCAACCGAGTCAACGGGAACAGCTGAACAAGCTATTTGAGGACTATGAGAACGTCTTCAACGACCTCCCAGGCATTACCACTACCCTTGAGCATCATGTCAGACTGACTGACCCAGAGCCATTTCGGCATTCCTATGGTCTTCCCCACCAGCTGTCCTTACGGCTGAAGGAAGATCTTGACACTTGGGTCCGCCTCGGAATAGTTGAAAAGAGCATTTCGCCTTGGTGTTCGCCGTTACTGGCAGTGCGTAAGCGAGATGGCAGTCACAGGTTCTGCCTTGACTGTCGTAAGCTTAACTCCCGTACCATCTTTGATGGAGAGCCCATTGCTGACGCCGAGCATATTTTCTCGTTG
Source organism: Halocaridina rubra (assembly GCA_037179515.1). Lineage (NCBI taxonomy): Eukaryota > Metazoa > Arthropoda > Malacostraca > Decapoda > Atyidae > Halocaridina > Halocaridina rubra. The sequence goes on along the minus strand of JAXCGZ010005895.1, from coordinate 72,440 downwards.
CTTTCTCAAGCCCGTTACCTGTCCAAGTTGGATCTGGCCAGTGGATTTTGGCAAGTCCCGTTGAGCGAGACTACCAAGCCTCTTACAGCTTTTTCCACAAGATATGGTCTATATCAGTTCAGGGTCATGCCTTTTGGTATGGTAAATGCCCCTGGCTGCTTCAGCAGACTCATGAGGATAGTACTACAGGATCTCGACAATGTTTCATGCTTTATAGACGACATCCTGGTGCATTCTCAGGATTGGTCATCGCACCTCGAGACTCTCCGCAAAGTTCTCACTCGTCTGAACCAGCATGGACTTCACTTAAAGCCTTCCAAATGTGAGATTGGTTTCACACAATTGCAGTATCTCGGCCACGTGGTTGGAGAAGGAGTTATGTCCCCTATACATGACAGGGTACAAGCTATCAAGGATATGGAGAAACCTGCTACTGTCACTCAACTGAGATCATTCCTGGGTAGTGTCGGCTACTACCAACGGTTCATTCCACACTTTAATACTATCGCTGCCCCTTTGCAGCAACTGACCTCCTCGAAGCAAAGTAAATCCTCCCCTGTCCAATGGACAGATGAAGCGGAGAGAGCATTTTTCAAGCTCCGAGAAGCATTGGCAGGTGAGCCAGTATTACAACTGGTAAACCCTGATTTTCCATTTATCTTGCAGACCGACGCCTCAGACGAAGGCCTGGGTGCCGTGCTCTTGCAAGCCCGATCAGACAACTCAGCAGAAGTAGCTCCAGTGCGATATGCAAGCCGCAGGCTTCGCCCTGCAGAGCGAAATTACTCCACCGTGGAGAAGGAAGCTCTAGCTGCATATTGGGCCATAAAGAAATTTGAAGTCCATCTGTATGGCCAACATTTTACACTGAGAACCGACCACCGACCTCTCCTATATTTACAGACTGCAGACAAGCTAAATCCTCGTCTGAAAAGGTGGGCACTTTACCTGAATCTTTTTAAATTCACTGCCCAACATGTTCATGGCAAGGACAATGACCTTGCTGATCTACTAAGTCGACGGTCGTTACCCTCAAATGAGGAAGCTGGTGCTGTTAGCCTAAATTTGGCTAGTCAGTAAAGATTACTTCTCTAATGTGTCGTTTATTTTTATGTTTATCTTTTATGTCTTTAATACTGTACTGTACTTTTTTATTTTAAGCGTACCAACGTTATTCCAAATGGAAGACGAAAAAGATGAAGAATAATTTTTTGATCGTAGTTTTATATTTCCCTTTGTGGGACTTTGAAAGCCAGAACTTGGCAGAAACATTTTAGTTTAGTGTTGAATAGCTGAAACTGTTTTAAATCCAGTCGCCAATGTTAGTGACGACGTGGTTCAAATGTTTAATTTGCGTATACTGTATTTTATTTTGTATATTATATTATTGCCTTCTTGCATGTGAAGCATTCATAAATTTAAATATTGATATCCACTGATATCTAATTGTGATTTAATTTTCTTTAAATTTGAATTTGATCACATTTCTTTTATGTTTTGCATGTCATTTAATGTTTTGTTTACAAGACTTGTTTACTTTTACTAATTGTATGATATGTTCCAGTGGTGGATCCCATTCTTATTATTCATTTGTTCTTTTCCATGAGAAGGATATCTCATCCCTCATAATAACACTGAAGTCACCGTAACTTCCTCTGTTCTTTTTTCGCCTTCTGTAGTAGAATTTTGCTAAATCAATATTCTCTAGAAAGGGCCTTTGTGACAGAGTGTTTCGCTCAATGTCAACAGAGGCTGTTAGATGCCTTATTAATTAAATTAGTAACATAACTGTTATTTTCTAACTAAAAAAAAATTAATTCCCTCTAACATAACTGTTATTTTCTAACTAATAAAATAATTCCCACTTCTTGACTTTCGCAGATTATGATTATTTGCAATTTGTATTTTAGCTTATAGCTAATTCTATAGTGTTTATTTACTCTTCTTGTACGTGTAGAAGTATAGCCCCAATATAAAGGCTGCTCCTATTTTTCTGCCTGCAACGGGCCAAGAAAATTATAAAGAAACACAGAACCAGTAACCTAACTTTTCATTAGTATTCTCGTTTTATTTTATTTGCTTCCACTTGTTGCACCTAAAAATACTGTCTCTCCCTTGCATCTCTGCTATAATTGCCTGCCAGGGACCACCACTAAAATAATCCTTAAAATGAAATCAGAGCCAATTACTGCTCTAGGAATGTCTCCTACAGATGACGTCACGAAGCACGACGAGGAGACGCTCTCTTTTAGCGCCGAGACTGCCCAGAGGCAACATCTCGCCTGGGTGGTCTAAGTTTATTTAAAATCAAATTACGTGGCATCTTCACAGGAATTCATCTAGCACAACAAGGAATTCATCTAGCACAACAAGGTGAGGGATAGTGTATGGTAAAGCTCGTGGGTCAAGCAAATTGGTTTATTTTCGAGAATTAGTTACATTCGTTACTGGATAAATCTTACGGATTTCTATTCTCAGATTCCATTCCCAGTCACACGAAATTTTGTAGATTACCACACTGGAATCTCACATGCCAAAGTTAATTCCTTAACCTGTAAACTACAGCTGGTATATATTGCTGAGAAGTTTCTTTTCACTGAATGTGATAAACGAAAATCTCATCCTCTGAAGACTAAGTTATGAGCCCGTAAAAATCTATCTCTCTTCCTAATAAATTCTAATTTCATTTCACCCCTTTCTATCATCGTAAATAAAGTGTCTTTTACTTCAAAAACTCGTCAATAAAGCTATTTGCCAAAAAGCCAAATTGCAAATATTCAAAAGGTAATTTTTCCCAGTTGGCTATGCAAATATTTCTTGTTAACCACATTTTAATGAATGCATACCGTATTTATCTTGCTAATTCTTCATATGTTGGGGATAAAGGGTTTTGAGTTATAAGTTGCAAATACCTCAAAAGGTGGTTTTGCACCCTTTTTTTATTGCAAAGTTCTTGATAACTAAAAGTGAATGAATACTGTATTTATCTCGTAGATTCTTCCTTTACCCTAAATAGAGTGTTTTACCATATTAATTTCATATCCGGAATAAGCATTGCAACTTTTGCGGTTGCCCACAATTTAAGGAATACATACAGTACTGTATTTGTCTTGCTTATTCTTCATTTATTGTGAATATATTATTTTCTTTAAAACCAGTAAAGAATTAATGTTTTGTATGCTATTATGGTAGCATAAATATTTCTGGTTAGCTGTGAATAACCTATATATATATTCATAAATATTTCTGGTTAGCTGTGAATAACCTATATATATTCATCCAGTAGAATGACATTGGAAACTCATTATATGTGTGCTCATGCTTTCAGTTTCCCATTATAAACTGTGTCATTTCTGTTTCTGAAATTGCAGTGTCCTGTATTCTACTCTGCCTGTGTGACAGAGGTAATCATCGAGTTGAGGCCAAAGTCTTGGCATACGTCCGTGGTGCCGGGAAACGAACTCATACTCACCTCCTCCGGGATTCGAGGCAGCATTTCATAAAGTTTAATTTGAGAAATTTAATTCAATTCTTTTAATGTCATTGCATTTCCAAAATTAAAAGAAAGTTGAATTCTGAGTTTCATTTAACCGACTAATGGTATTGAAGATAGGGTGTGCAAGTACAAATATCTGTCCTGTCTGTTTGTGAGCTCTTAACCGAGCTCGGTACTTTGAGTCCCCTTAGTAAAACAGAATCTTAACACTCTAGCATCATCATTTAAAATTAAAACCCCCACAATTTGCTTCCTCCAAAGATCTTATTTGTTCTCTGAGTGTTTCATTCTCTTTCATTTCTCCATCCATATTCCGAATTTTATCATCAAGGCTTATAACCATTTCCTCTAAATTCTTGATTTTCTGTTTAAGTCTCCTGATGGCTACCCCTCCTACCGACCCATGGATGGGAGAGGTTTGGGACAGAGATGGCGTCATTTTTATGTTCTCCCTCTCACAGAATATAGAAAGAAGACGAGAAAGAGGAAAAAAAAAAAGAGAAAAACTTTTAATTACGCTTCACACCGAATTTTTATATCTCCATATAAGTGCTATTTAGTGACTCAGTTTATCTCTTTTCTGGTAACACACATCTTAACTTAAAAACTTGACCATGGTAATTTAAGGATAAAAAGAAAAAGAAAAAAAAATGCAACAAAACAAAAGTCAAACCTGAAGGAAAAATTCGAACCTGTGTCTGAGGTGGCACCCACCTGTTTCTGCTATATATTCTTCCTAACTGATAAACTCACTTGCTAACCAAGATATGTTATCACAGGATTAGACTTTACATTTAACTCAATATATATACAAAATAGTAAAAGAGAAAGCTAAAAGAAAAGCAAAAAAAAAAAAATGAAGAAAATAAGACAGCTGTACTACTTGGCAACTTAACTCAGTACTGTTGACAGGTGGATATTTTTTTTTTTTTACTTATTCAATTATTTCGTGTATCAAACTAACTAACAAGTTAATATAAATGGGAAGGATTCTGATTTTAACAATATATGGAACCACAGGATCAGGTAAACGGCTTTAGAGCTTTCCCCAGTTTACACAAAAAATTAGGTAATGTGATGTGATGGTTTCACCTCTGGCAACTCTTCTAAATTTCCTTCAAGGCAGAACTGGACGGCAGCTTCTCTCTCCCCTCACGAAAAATGTTCTCAATTTTTTTTCCTTTAATATTTTGGACAGTCTCGTCATACAACAAATATAAGTTTTGTACTCACAATACTCTGCAGCATTTCAGATTTAGGGAAATTATGGTAAAGTTTTCCACTAAGCACTTAGTCACTCGAAACAAGTAAAAATTTAAGAGGAGCAGTTCCGTGTGTCACTGAACGTGATTACGGGAAAGAGTCCAAAGCTCGTATCTTCCCGTCTCCTGAACGGTTCCATTTTATACTTAGTGATACTTATCATACCTGTCCTTAAAACTATGGATTGAGATAGCATTAACTACCTCCTCGCTTAGCGAATTCCAATTATCAACTACTCTTACACTGAAAAAGTATTTCCTTACATCCTGCAAAGAAGTTTTCTTACGAAGCTTCAAAGTATGACCTCTAGTTCTAGAGCCAGCCATATCAAAATATCGCTCCCTATCCACTCTATCATAACCATGAAGAAATTTAAAGACTGTCACCATATCCCCCTTCACTCTTCTAGCTTCGAGTGATGGTAAGTCTAATTCCCTCAGCCTCTCATCATAACTGAGATTGCGTATTTCTTGCACCAGTTTCGTGGCATGTCTTTGAACTTTTTCAAGCTTAGCTATGTGCTTTTTCAAGTGCGGATTCCAAAAGGGGGCTGCATATTCGAGTTTGGGCCTCACATAGGTTACATAAATATATCTGAACATTTCCTTGTCCATGTGCCTGAAGGCTACCCTTACATTTGATAAGAATGCATGTGCTGCCCTTACTATGCCATTTATATGTATTTCTGGAGACAAATCTGCCAGTATGTTTACTCCTAGATCTCTCTCATTTTCTGTCTCTTGAAGTTGCACTCCAGCCACCGAGTAGTCAAGCTTGGGCCTTCTTGCACTTATACCCATTCTCATTACCTTAAATTTTGAAGTATTGAATTTCATTAGCCACTTTTCTGACCACTCATGCAGATTATTTAGATCCTCCTGAAGTTCTCTACCATTGTTCTCGTTTTTCACTTTCTTCACAATCTTTGCATCATCTGCAAACATATTCATGAATGAATTTACAGACTCTGGTAGGTCATTTACATATACAAGGAACAAAAGTGGCCCTAAAACTGAACCCTGTGGAACTCCACTACTAACTCTTCTCCATTCAGACACTGAGTGTCTTACTCTAACCCTCTGTTCCCTTCCTTCTAAGTAAGTTTTTATCCTTTCTAAAACATTTCCACCTATTCTAGCCATTGATTGCAACTTCCTAATAAGTCTCCCATGTGGAACAGTGTCAAGCGCTTTCTGGAAGTCTAGGAATATACAATCTGCCCAGCCCTCTCTTTCCTGTAAGATTTGGCTTACCTCATCATAAAATTCTAATAAGTTTGTTACTGTTGATCTACCTTCTCTGAAGCCATGTTGCCTCACTGACAAAAAGTTGAAGGATTCCAAGTGAAGGGAGATATGTTTCCTTAGTAGTTTCTCCATAACTTTGCAAACTATGCTGGTCAAGGAAACTGGTCTATAGTTCAGAGCCGTATCCCTCCTTCCCTTTTTGAAGATAGGTATCACATTTGCTTGTTTCCAGCATCTTGGAATCTCCCCTGACTCCAGTGACTTTTTAAATATGATACTTAGTGCCACTGATATTGAGTTTGCGCATTTTTTAAGCACATGAGGGGATATGTCATCAGGACCTGTAGCTTTATGAACATCTAAATCCATCAGCGCTTTGCATACCTCTGTTGCTGTAAGGTTGATGTTCTCTAATACCGGCCCTTGACCTTCTATCACTGCAATCTGAGGGGGTGGGGTATTTTCTACTGTAAATACTGACTGAAACTCCTTGTTCAATTCTTTGCAGATCTCTTCATCCGTCTCAGTGATGCCTCCATCCGCTCTCTTTAGCCTTAAAACCTGTTCTTTTACCTTCAGTTTTCCTCTGATAAAGCTGTGGAAAAGCTTGGGATTTTCTTTAGCCTTCCTGGTGATGTCCCTCTCATAGTCTCTCTCTGCCTCTCTCCTTTTACTTAGGTAGTCATTTCTTGCTCTTTTGTAGGTTTGCCAGGCATTTATGTTTTTTCTCCTCCTATACCTTTTCCAGCATTTGTCTCTCCTGTGATTACCTAATTGTGTTTACGGGAAAGAACCCAAACCTCGTATCTTCCCGTCTCCTGATCGGTTCCATTTTCTACTTAGTGATACTTATCATACCTGTCCTTAAAACTATGGATTGAGATAGCATTAACTACGTCCTCGCTTAGTGAATTCCAATTGTCAAATACTCTTCCATGCGAATGTCCACCTCCAATCGCATGGTGATTACTGGTGACACACAGGAGAGTCAATAAATAAACTACACATTTTCATTTATATAATAGGTATGCTCGTCATATGCTGTTTTCCTCTAGATTGTAGGGTAGTTTTGATACGTATGTGTATAGATGAATAAAAAATGGAAATGAATTATAAGTCTATTAGTTACATATATATGTGTGAGGAGAATGGTAGCTCAGTGGTAGGGGGTGCGAGTTTCAGCCCACTGCTAGACGTTTGTGAGGGCATCCAGCGTTAATGGCTTTATAGCTGCACTTATTTCTGTGTCCACTCTCATTCGAATTGGGACTAATGGTGACACTTGAAATGGTCTTCACTATATACATATGTGTCATTGGATATAAATAGCGATAATAACAAAATATCACTATTATATATAATAGTGTGAAAAAAAATGAATTGGAGTATAAGTTAGGCCATTATTTAGTTGGGTGTGTGTAATATGGTGTGAAAAAAATAAATGTTAGTATATTTGTAAGGCATATGCGAAAAGAAATATGTTGGGTCTCTTTACTCATTAATATGTAATTATTATTGTTTAACATGACGAAAATCATGTATTAATACATTCGGTTTGATGACTCGTTGCTGTATACGTTGTTGTTGTGTGCTTGTTTTGACGCTTTCTTCTTCTTCGTCTACATTTTTCCCACTTTTATGTGGGGTCGATGTTAATTGTTGTTTTGACGCTGTATTTAACTGTTAATCCCCATTTGAATGGAAATTTACACTGATAAGTTGGAGCTGGCATTGATCTCATTAGTTCTTTTCGTTTCAAATTAGCTTCTTATTTCGCTGATGATGTCTATATTTCATGTATGAGTATATCTGAAATACTTCTCTGAATTTTTGCAGTAGTTGTCTTAGTGCCATGTTTTTCTCGGTTTCCTTTTGTGATTTTATTTGTGAATAGGTACCTGTGTATACCAGAATTTGTAAACGGTGTTACTGAAAGTTTGTTGAAGTAAAATGTTGTTAACGTTTTAACTACATAGTTAACATTAGTTAAAATGTTAGAAGAGTTTCTCCCATTTTCCATTAATTATTTCCACCAATCAGCAAAATCCAACTGGCAGTATACGTATTCTGTCTATTCAGAACTTCTTTTAATGGGGTAAAGTTTATGACGTTAAATTTATAGTGCAAACTTTAGAATATGGACATTTTTCATTTGGAGATTAATTTTATTTTAGCAACATAATTAAAAATGAGTGAAGTGTTAAAAATATCCCCCTTATTTATCTTCAACTATATCGACCACTGAGCAAACGCCACGCGGATGTATAAGCATTTCAGCCAGTCAGAATTCTTGATAACTAAGGACAGGATTTTGTCGTTACCTTCAATTCTGGCTAGTACAGTGGTAATGCGCTGGCCTCGCATTCGCGAGGTGGACAGATCGGTTCCCGTTCAGGACCGAGAGTTTAAGCTGTTTACTGGGAAGGTCACTGCTGTGGCTGAACACCACAGTGGGGGGTTGGGGCTTGCACCGGTTGACGCCCGCCAGAGCAGGGGCGATGCCTCTGATAGGAGGGCTAAAATCGCAAAACTTAACTTTAATTTTTTAACCATATCGACCACTGAGCAAACGCCACGTGGATGTATAAGCATTTCAGCCAATCAGAACTCTTTATAACTAAGGAGAGAATTTTGTAGTCACTGCTACAGTGGAATACTGGAATATAGAGGAAAATTATGAATTCTCAGACATCAGTGCTTAAAACAGTATATTTAAACAAATATGGTTATATATTGTGATTTACGTGTTATATTTAGTGAAAGGATAGACATATATTTTGTCAATTTGTGACTTAGTTGAATATATACAAATTGAAAACTTACTGAAGGAGTTTTTTGCTGTCATGATGGCCTAAGCAATGGTAAACAAACACAGCGGTGAGGATAAGGATGACGAATATAGTGAATGCAAACAGCATGTTAAACAGACAGACAAAACTCTTGGATGTGAGGTATGTGACACTTGGTTCCACATTAAATGTAAAGGGACTTCTGTCTCATATATTTTTCAAGCATGCTGTACATGCTATTCAGATGTAAATATTAAAAAAAATTGGCTCAGTATTGTTCCTAAGTGCCTTTTATGAGTCTGAAATGTATATATAGTAGTTTGTCGTAATATGGCACCAGCCAACTACTTGTAATATTACTCTGAAGGTATTATGGACTTAAGTAGGACTGGGCTAGACAGCTCCAGGTTGTCTCCCTTCAGGCACGGTTGTTTCCTTATGTCTACATCTACACTAAATATTCTGGCATATATACAGCTCTTACCATCCCATTACACTTAACAAGTTGCAACACTCCATCTGTTTCTTTTTGCCCTCTATTCCCCCATTTCTACTATAATTATGGAAGAATCACGGCTTATGGCTCCGATTACCCGGCATAGAGGGGTGCAAAGAAACTCGGGGAATCTTGTTGACTCCACTATTGGTGAGAGGGTTGACACGCTTGGTGATAGTAATGGTTCTTCTCTTAACCTTGCACCTCCTGATGGATCGGCTTCTTTCACTTTTCACGTTTCTAATATTCGAGTTCTGAATTTCCCCTGCTGCAATGCCAACACTCCTTTTGCAAGGTGCATGGACATTGAAACTCCTGACTTTAATGTTCTCTTGTTGAAGATTTATCTCCACTACCACAGTATTTCTTTGCTTCTGCTACTGCTCTCTAATCTCCACTGTTTTTTGTAATTCTTTGAATATCTGTTCTCTTGCCATCTTCTCACTCACACGCTGTAGTTCTCTATATTGGGGACTTCACTGTACACCACAGTGAGTGGCTTAATTCTTCTCCCACTGATGTGGTAGGAAGTGAGACCCTTGCTTTCTCTGTTACTCATGATCTGGAGCAGATTATCAATCATCCTACTCGTGTTCCCAATCATCACAAACATGCAGCTAACACTCTAGACCTAATTCTTACTTCTAATCCTTTATTTCTTTATTTTTTTTTTTTAGATGAACTTCGGCATGCGGGTGAGAAGATAACAAGAACTCATGGAAAAGGACAGTTATTCAAAGAAAGACACAATGTCAGTGGAATTTGGAGAACAAATGCAGAAGCAAAGGAATATAGTGGTAGTGGAGAGATAGATTTTCAGCCAGAGAACATCAAAGTCAGGAGATTCAAGGATCATGAGCTTTGTAATAGAAGTGTCAATGTTGCTATTGTTACTGACCGTGTGGAATAAAAATTAAATGTTGCTTTTATCAAATTGATGTAATTATGGAGACTGCATATCAAAGAGCACTTTGAAAACTGTGGAATGAATGTGTTGTATTAGTTCTCATATTGTCAGTATATTGGACTTGCTTTTTATTCGCTTTACTTCAAAAGTTTTTTGACGTTTTGTTACTATTAATCCCTATAAAGCGGGTGGATATAGACAGGATAGAGCCGGGGAATTAAGGCTGGATGCCCTTTCTAATGCTAAGCGTTGGGTCTAATCGTGGGTCCTACCCTTCCCAAGTCAATTTCAAAATTTATTGGATAAAATGAGTAACTGATATATATGCTTCAAAATTTTGTTTTGTAAGTAGTAAAACTTTTCTCTCTACTATAATTTAAGTATTGGCACAATTGAGACTTAATTTAAGTGTAAAGCCATATACTGTTGAAGGCTGCAGGGTGTCCACAAATGAAAACAAGACAGCAATACTCATATCCTCTGATAAAAACTTCCTTACTACTACTTTCAGCTGTATAATTGCAAGAGAAAATTTGGAAGGTGAGATTTGCCAATTCGTATCACCCTTTTTCTCTTTTAGTTGTTGCTGCTCTATGCCTTTTAGTCGCATATTATGAAACTGGAAATGCAGGTTCAGTATTCTTAATGTATGCCAACAGGAATGAAGATAAGTGACATAATCTCTCCTAATATTACCGTTTGTATTGATAATTTGCATCCAATATTTGTAATGAAAAATGTTCAATCTCTCACAGAAGTTACTTTGCAGTAGTACTGTCCATTACGATTAAGTAACTTTTGGGTCACCCTGTATAAACGAGTGTTTATGGATTCTGTTCACACACAGAATATAGATTTATTTTTTATAGAATCTGGGGAAGTGATCAAAGTGCTACAGTTGTTTCTTGGAAAAGATCACATGTTGGGAACTTGTGTGCAGACATGCAGTATACGTAATACTATTAAATTCTACACTGTTTTGTCTCAGTTAGACCCCATTCGAATGGGGGGGGGACAGACATGTTGCAGTTGGGGATTAAGGCTGGGTGCCTGTTATATTCAAAATCTCTTGATATGATTTAGGTTTGTAAGGGAAATAATATAGCATTTTTGATGTATTTGTATGCTTTCTTCAATTGGGGAGGAGGATCTGTTAAAAGGTCAGCTGATTGCAAATGTAATAATTAAATTACACTGAAATTCAGGATGTATTCAGGCAAGTAAATATTGAGTTCCATTTTTCCTGTCAAAAATATTCACCATGGAATACCTATTTCATCTTGATTCCATTAGTTCTGATGCATGTAGGAAGGCTTCACTACAGCAGGATTCAAACCCTGTCCTATTTCTTGATATCTGCATTCTTAATTTTCAATCTCATACTTCCTACTAGCCTTTTCACTAAGTGATGCAGGTTTACACAGCATATGACTTCATTGTTTTATTAAATGTAATGCTTCTCCTTCCCATTTGTAAGTTCTTATGACATGCAAGGGATCAGGAGTAAATTTTTCTCGTCTGTCGAGGATGTTGTTTTGGATGCTTCTTGCAATACACAGAATATAAAATTGTGGCATTTTCTCCTCCATCTCGTGTATAATTCGTTCTTGGCTCATTTTATATTCTGCTAACATAAATTTTACCCTAATTGCTACATTGATATAAGAGTAAATGCAAAAATTACTTTTCATATTGATGGTGGTCTTTATCTTTAGGAAAAAAATAATTATTTCCAGTGCTATTAATGTCTGTCTGCATTTTTCCAAATGTTGGGTATTGAGAATTTTTTTTTCATAAAAAAATTGAAAAGTCTTTTTGTTAGGTAGCCACTTGTACTAAGGTCTTGTTGAAGTACATACATGTCATTAAGAACTGCTTGATTACTTGTTAGATAACAGTAATCAGTTAGTATTTAATAATGAAAGTAGCATTTTCAATGTTGGAAGAGGTAAAGATATTACTTTAAGATATTTGGAGATTAGAATAGTTTGCTATAGTGACAGTGTACTACATCTGCTGTATCAGGGTCACAATGAGTACCACTGAATATATTCAGTGTGTACCCCATATAGGGGCACACACTGGCTGAAGCTGGGGAGTAAGGCTGGATTCTCTTTCTAAGGCCCAATGGTGGGCTCGACAATGGGTTTGTTATCGAGTCAAGCATTTGAACTAGTGTGCTACATGGTTCTCTAATTAAAGTATCATTAGTATGCTCAAAGTATATTTACTTGGAAGAAATTTGGATGAATATATTTCCTAGTTTCATGAATTAATAATGAAGTTTTTAACTTTATATTATATGTAAGCGTGACATATTTGTTCTTCGTGTTAGTTTAGAGAGGGCACTATTATTAAACCCATTGTTACTTAACATAAGTTAGGGGCAGCAGTAACTCAGTGGTAGACTGTGGCAGTTGGTATGCGATTAACGAGGGGTCGATTCCACCGTGGGGCGCTAGGAAGGGCATCTAACCTTAATCACCCAGCTGCAACAGTTGGTCACCCCAATTCGAATGGAGATTTAAGTGCGACCCATAAAACTGTGCATTTGTCTGTAAAAACATTTTCAGCTTTGTGGGGGAGGGGAATGAGGTCTCGGTTACTCCTGCAGAACTTGTTCAATTTAGATATGAATAGTTTGAAATCAGGTGACTTTTTTTCTGTTCACTTCTTTCTGTTAACATCATGTGGAGGAAGAATAATAAAAAGTTAGTGTAAAAGTTGGTTAGTTTACTCTTAATTAGCAAGTTTACTATTTATGCACAGTACTCTTACTTTCATTTTGTGATGAGTATTAAAAATTCTCTTTTTATAAATCAAGAGTAACACTAGAAATATAAAAAAAGATTAAGCACCGAATGTGAAGGTAGTCATACAATAAGAAATGGAGATTAAATTTTAATATTTAATATCTCATTGTACATGCGAACTGTTTTCTTTAGCTTGGTATACGAGTATTGGGGAGAGTTGCAGGAGGCAGCTGAAAGATTTTCAGATATATAATTTAATAATTTAAAATTCGTTTCAATCATCCATATTCAACATATTTGTTCCATTTTCCTCAAACGAATTTATCAAAAGTCAGAAAGGTTTTGGAGGTGTTCTAGGATACGTTGATACAACTAGATTCTCAATGGAATAAGTTAATTTAATTTGGACTTGGGTCTAAATGTTATGACAATGTATTTTACATAAAAAACTCTGAGATGTAGGTTATGAATTTATAATAAGCATTTCGTATAAAATAGTTTAGAAGCTAGATTAATATTGCTTTAAATTGGCACTTTACATGTAGTGGCTTATAAAATGGTTTAGGAATATTTTATTTCTATTGTGACACAAAATTGCTAGACATGTAAAACATTGCATTGTCATTTTCTTGACGTATGGGTTGCTATATGTAGCATTTTACAATTATGTATGTTGATTAAAATTTTTCTTATAAATTCTAGTTGCAACTATTTGTAGTCAGTAGATGCAGCTTTCATTACAATTCTCGGTATTGTAAAAAAATGGTTGCATGTGTTGTAGGAATAGTGTTTATCCTTTAGTTTTAAGGAATAGTGTTTATCCTTTAGTTTAAAGGAATATTGTTTATCCTTTTGTCGTGTAGGGATACAAATAACATCCAAGCTACGCAATGAGCCAGTCATTAAGTATAAGGTATATACGTAAGAGCAGAACCTCTTTAAAAAGTTCCTTTTTGTCAATAAACTGCTCTCGGTAACTCGTGGGAATTCTCTATATCTTATACTACAGACTTGTGGATAGAAAGCCTTCATCAAATTCGATGTTAACAGTAACCAATCTAAACTTATTTTTATAGTTGATATTGAAAGTTGTTATATTTACATACTGTAAATAAAGTTCTACTTTCATAATGCCATTATCCTGAATTCGGGTATTTCGAATAACGCTGAAAAAATGCTGGACCTTGTAATGGTATATATCTAGCAAACGTAATATGGATGTATTGGATTCGGTTTTACGTCACGAACTCCCTTTTCTACTAAGGGCTAGGACGGTTGCCTTCTTACGAAGGACTTGTTTTGGCAGATGTAATCGGTACCCTGAGTGTATGGCCTTTCTAACCTCAGTCCGTGACGGGGCGCGAACCCTCGACCTGCCGCCTCAGAGTCGCAGACGCTACCATTTTGCCACGGAGACTACATTTAGCAAACGTAATATCATGTGTTATAGTTTGCAGATAGTATAAGACCAAAATGGAATCCATATTAAAAGCTAAACCAAAAAGGGAAACTTATTTAAATCCCACTAATAAATCTTTATACCATAATTACATAGACAGTCTTATTTAGCAATACCCTTTGAACAGCTTTGGAATGCCACTACATTATTATAATGGTTATGGTTAGTAGGTTGGCCATGACAACAACCGCCCATTGATATACTATGACAGAAGGTATTACGGGCTTAACTAGACAGCTGAAGGTTAAGTCTTCCTTTGGGCATGGTTCTTTCTTTATGTATTCATCTACACTAAATATTCTGGCATATTCGTTACTTATATCTTACTATCCCACTACATTTCTCAAGTCACAACACTACCTATCTCTCTCTTCATGCTCTCTTTATCCCTCGTTTTTAACATGATAATAGAAGGTCAACAGATCATGGCCGTCAGTACATGGCATAGAGGGGTTCTAACAATATCTGGGGATCTTGTTGACTTCGATAGTGGCTTGAGGGTAGTTATCCTTGGTGGTAGAAATGGTTTTGCCTTTAACTTTGCACCTCCCAATAGATCTGCATCTTTCACTCTTCAATTTTCTAATATTCGTGTACCTGGGTACATCCCTCCCTAACCTCTTCCTTCTCTTAAAACTCGGCTGACTAGCCAGGCTTCCCCTGATCCATTTCAAATCTCTCACTATAACCTGTAATCTCGTTTAAGTTCCAAAGGTGGGGTCTGTACCTACTGCAACCATAGCGCTCCTTTTGCAAGGCTCATGGACCTTGAATCTCCTGCCTTTGCTGTTCTCTGGCAGAAGATCTATCTTCTACTACCACTATACTTGTTTGCTACTGCTACTGCTCTCCTAAATCTACTGCCGTTTTGTCATTTTTTGAATATCGGTCCTCTTGCCATGAGTCCTTGCTATCTTCTCACAAACATGCTGAAGTTTTCTGTATTGGGGACTTTTATTCACACCACAGTGAGTGGCTTAATTCTTCTCACACTGATGTGGAAGTTAAGCCCTTGCTTTCTATATTACTCACAATATGAAGCAGATTATCAATCATCATACTCGTGTTCCTGATCATCATGAACATGCAGCTAAGACTCGACCTATTTATTACTTCTAATTGTTCAAACTAATCATATTCTGTGCTTTCCCCTCTTGGTATATCTGACCAGTCTTTGGTCTCAGTCTCTTCCATTTTTGCTCTCCCTCCATCAATTCCTCCTTTTCAGCGCTGCCTTTGGCACTTTGAGCATACCCAACTTAAAGATTTGCATAACTTCCTCTTTGACTTCCCGTGGGTTGACTACTGCTTTTGGTCCCGCAACCCTGATCATGTAGCCCTAAAAGTTGCCAAGATCATACCCTTTGGGAATGGAAGGATTCATCCCATCCTCTCGTTTGTTTTGATTGTTCTATATCTTGCTCACCCACTCCCTTTGGCTCTCCTATTTCTGCCAACTCTTCGATAAGTGATTCCAGCACACTTGTTCCTCGTACTTTATCTTCTTCAAACTCATGCCTTCCCTTATTCTTTCTTCACGCAAAGTCCATAAAGTTCATTGCTCTCTAAAGACAAACAAGCCATCTTGACCCGATGGTATTCCTGCAAGTAAAGCATGCTCTAGCTCAACCTATTCCTAAGAAGGGTGACCACTCTATTCCTTCCAACTACTGACTTATTGCTCTAACCTCTGCTATTGCTAAAGTATATAAAACTTTGCTCAATTCTCACATCTTGAAATATCTTGAATCTAACTCTCTTATCTCCGATCACTAGTACGGCCTCAGCAAGGCAAGATCCTCTGGCGGCCCTTTCTAACTCATGTATGGTCATCTCCTCTTTAGAACTATGGGGAATCTTTTGTTGTCACTCTTGATATCTCTAAGGCTTTTTGGCAGAGTCTGGCACAAGGCCCTGTTAGCCAAACTCCCTGCCTATGGCTTTACTTCTTTCTATTCTCTGATTACCAGATTTCTTTCTGGCCATTTTATATCTGTGGTTCTTGACGGTACAGCATCTAGCTTTATCCCTGTTACCAGTGGTGTTCCACAGGCATCAGTTCCTCCTCTTCATCAACGATCTTCTTCAGTCCCCATCCTCCTCTCTTCTCCATGCCTTTGCCAATGATTCTACCCTTCATTATTCCTCTGCCTTCTCTGCACAATCTTCATATGCTACTTGTAATCAGTCTCATATCACTCTTTCCTCTACTCTCAACTTCGATTTGCAGAGGGTATCTGAGTGGGCCACCCAAACCTAAGTTATATTTATTCCCTGTGGATATGTGAGAAAAATACAAACACATACTGAGATGTATGATGTATTACAGTGTACCATTCCTTTGCTAATATTCCATATATTATGTAAGCATTTCGTGTACAATGTATTTACCATATTTATTACTCATTCTGTATTCGTATCTCACATATAATTACCCATGGCTCTCTTCATTACAACATCTAGTATTTATATTTCACGACATTGATGCGAGATGCGGCAACGATATAAATGCCTAGCCTCTCGCAACATGCTTGTGTAGAGTAGTTGAGTTGAATTTGCCTACTTGAGACAGCCAAGTATTTGCAGTTCTCCCTTCCTATATATTGGAAATTTAAGTAATAGAACCTCAGTGAAGAAAGTGTTTCCTTCAAGACCTGCGATGTGTGTATTTCACACTGACACCGAGACATACATGGCGCTGTGTGTAACTTCTATGTAGGTTCTAAGTTACATTACATATAAGCTCAAGCCGGTGGCCATATTCGTGTTCTTGACCAATGCCGCCCCTGCTTCCCTCGTGTTTATCAAAAAAACCCTTACACTAGTGCTACAGCAGTAAAAGTGTTGTGTGAGCAGTGCATATTGAAGTGTTCCCAGTGTATATGTTTGGTGTTTTACTGCGAATAACTGCACTTAAATGGCTCTGTTTCTCCGCAGAGTGACATACCTCTGCTTACATCAAGCACTCCAAGTGCACTGAGTTGGTCTCCCACTAGGCATCTCTCTGCTGCTCTACCACACAAGCACACACGTGCACACACTCATCCATCGCTGGAAACTTACATAAATTCTCCTGTTCCTATTTTACACAGCAGAGCTATATTACTTTTTTCTTTTTTGCTGCTCTGAGCATTCAAGAGTGAAATAGACCATCATGGAAGGTTTTCCTCTTTCTTCTGAGTGGTAGGATACCCAGTATGACCAGGCAGACTTGGAAAGTGACCAAGCTGAGGCTATGGCCCCCAGTGGGCCATACTAGGCCACTCAAGAGAGCCCCTGACTCCCCACTCTCAGTACGCATTACACCCACCCCACCGGAGCTTCTGCTGTTGAATTCCTGCACTTGATTAAATACCTTGAGGAGTCCAGACACTATGATGTGACTCACAGATGGGAAGAAGAGGAAGCTAGAAGACTGGAAGAGGACAACAGAAGGAGACATGAAGATGAAGTTAGATGTTGTGCGAAGGAAGCTAGTAGGAGAGAAGACGAAGAGAAGCTAATGAATGCTTCATAATCCTCATTCAGCCATTATCAGCATCTATGATAATCGTGTCAGCTGAACCTCATGTCACAGTTTCACCTGCAGTTTCTCCGACCTCTACAGCTACATTTACAGCTCCTTCGAGCTCTACAGCTACATCTACTGCTAATATGATTTCTATAGCTACATCTACAGCCTCTACAATCACTACAGCTGCATCTACAGTTTCTGTGACTTCTACAACACCACCTACAGTTCCCATTTCTCACTAACTATTGGCACAGAACCCCCCAACATTACAAACTGATGCTACATATCAGGTTTTTCGGTAGTGGTTTTGACATGGGAATGATTTCTCCACGATGGTTGACATTCAGAAGATGCCAAGAAGAAAACAATTGATCCACTTATGGGAGTGCATATCTCTAGACATACAAAGAATACTAGAACACACCCTTTGAATTGCCCCAGATACAGATTTCACGGTAAATGAAGTTCTGGATCAACTATAGTCATACATCAAAGGCCAACGTAACGAAGCTTTACGTAGGTGTGAACTCCTGCGACTGAAGAATTTGGCTGAGGAGCTAGACCTATGTTTTGATGACCCACTGACCTGTGCTGAAACTCAGTTTAAAATGATAGCATTAATGGGCGTCAGGGTTGTTTTAGATTTTCCACCCACGGATGGGTGGAACGGGTCATGGAGAACCCATAGGGCGGTCACCAGCCAGCACAGGCCTCAATCCCCCACTGTGGTGCCCAGCCACAGCAGTAACCTCCCCAGTAAACAACTTGAACTCTCTTGCCTGGAAGAGGCGTGATCCGTCGACCTCACGAATGCGAGGCCAGCACGTTACCACTGTACTAGCCAGGAGGCTGTTTGTACACTTATACAAAGTTTCGCTTCGATTTCCTAGTCCCATAGAATGTGAGGCTCCTATATGTCTGTTACTAAGCAAGTCTTCAAATTCATGTGATATTGTATTTTCATAAAATTAAAAAATCTAAAGACCTTCAATAGTTTTTTGAAGGAAAAAAAAAAGTTTTTATAGTTTCGCACACAAATACAAGCTTTTACGTGTTGGTGCCAAGGAATTATATTCGTGTCAAATAACACGCAAAACTGACCCTTAAATCTCTGTACCACAAGGCCCAAAATGCTTTCTCAAATCTCATACTGATGAGACTAAGCGAGTTTTAACAGGCAAGTCTGGCTGTTTCATGCCTTATGGCATAGGAACATAATGGCTAAATTCCAAAATAGTTTCCACCAGTATGGAATGATATTAGAAAAAAAGAAACTTTCAAAACGTAGGGAAAAGGTAGAAAGCAGATGAAAAATTATCCAAATTTTCCATTTAGTATCATTGTAGTCAGCTTCGTAAGAAAGCATGGCCTTCAAAAAGTATCCAAATGATACTTTCGTATCCCCACTGGCAATGCTGTGTGTGGGTAAAAGTAACGACTAATATACTGCATCACTGCCGAAAAATAAACACACATATTTATATAAAATATAGATTCCGAAAATAACTTAGTTTTGTTGAATTTTATACTTTAATGTTAAATTTACCAAACAACTCCATAAGCATATTAAACATTCTCTTTAAAATCATATAAAAATGATACCGTCATATTCTTCAGATGAAGAACCCAGGTGTTCGACAACCAGGTCATATATTCCACTCCCGACTGATAGGCCTCTTGGGATTCCATTTCTTCATATTTTTCGTAAGGGGAATATCCGCATATTCTGCGGGTTTAAACGCGTCATTTTATACAAAAGATCTCTCCCTCTGGCATTTTGAAGTTAGTTGTTAGATAAGTAAAGGAAGTTATTAGACATTTGAATGAGACGAGTTAAATAGACCTTTTTAGACTTGTCAACATTGAATGAAATAAGTCTAATGTATGATAAGAAAAGATATTTAATTTCAAAAGAGGATGAAGATGAAGAGGAACCAAGAGATAATATACCAAAATGAGAGCAGAGAGGAGATGGAATCAGTGAGAAAGTTGACAAAGAAAATAACGAATAGACAAAGGAATTGAAGGAGGCGCAGGGAGATAGTGTAAACAAAGGAAGAGGAAGAAGGGAATTAAATAAAACTCTTAATGATCGTCATCGAAAAAAAAAACAAGAACGACACAATGATTAAGAAAAGAAAAACAGTGATCTCACAAATCACCAAAATAAAAACGAATATAGTAATAAAAAAAGGGGTGATCAAGAAATCTCAAGCAAGACTGGCTACAACCCAAATTAAACCTGAAACAAATCCGAGACCAAGATGAAACTTCCAGAAATAGAAGATACCCAGATAAGAAACCTAGAAATAACAGTGGATGTTAAACGATAAAACCAGTAGGGAACAAGTAAACCGGGCAAAGAGCCACCAAAAATTGAAACTAAATCATTGAAAAATTCGTCCAGAAGATCAAGTTAAAATAAAAGAACTCCGAGGGCAAGAATTCAACCCAAATACATGAATTCGAAGCCGAGGAACTCCAAAGAAAGGCACTTAACTAGAGAGAGAAAATTTAGGACCAAAAAATGTTGCAAACAATAAAATCCAAATTCAAAATACAAATAGAAGATTGACAACAAACAGAGTGTAAATATTTGGGTGTCATTACAACCCTATATGAACTAGATCGCGATATTGGTCTTCCGAGGAGAGAATTGAATGATTTGCAGCAGACCTTAGGACATTACTTCAGCTCGAGATAGGAACAGTCACAAATCTAATAACTGCTACAATATTTTTTCATTCAGGGTTGGTTCTCTCTGGGGACCCTTTGGACTACCAATGGGTCTTTTTGATGGTTAAGCAGGATAACTTGTTAACTTTTCAACTCTCTTTGGGAGATGTTTTAATGCCTGTGCCTGCTATGAAATCCAACTTTTTGCTGCAATTTACTTATCACCTTTCTTGTACAACCTGGGCAAAGTGATAGCAACAATCTTAATAAATGTTGTATGGAGATATAAAGAATATGTTAAGTGCTATTTTTTTTTAATCACTGTATTTACATTTTCTCTCCTTTAAATCCTTGATGAAGGGATGCCAAAAGTTCTAGAAAGCTATGACCAAATAAAATATAAGTACCAATATATTTGTATTATGAGTTTTGCTCCATAAGTATATGAACAGAAACTATCTCCGTAGGTAGTCGTTGGACTCCACTTACAATATTCAAGAGATTTTAAATACTTAGTTATTACAGTAAATCAAATTTATATTTAGACAAAGCTCTTGGAAAAGGTCGATGGTGTATTATACTAACTATGGTATAGAAAAAAAAAAGGATTGGCAAGATGCCATATATATGTTTTTAAGAAGGACCTGTTAAATTTCTTTCCCAGTCAAGAAATTTGACTTATTAACCACAATACAGGAAAAATATTATGAAATATAAATAGTGGCCAAAGTTTTCTTTTACCTTAGTTCACAAATATGTGGTAAGCATGATTGCTGTTGCAACATATGAGGGTATTAAGTATAGTTGTTTTTTAACATAAGCTAATGATAAGAATATATATATATATATATATATATATATATATATATATATAATATATATATATATATATATATATATATATATATGCAATAATAATAAAGTATCAGTAACTCGTATGGGAAACTGACAATATTAACGCTTTGTTTACTTCATGAGAGTGTGTGTGTTCGTGCATCTCTCTCTCTCTCTCTCTCTCTCTCTCCTCTCTCTCTCTCCTCTCTCTCTCTCCTCTCTCTCTCTCTCCTCTCTCTCGCTATTGTCCTAGTACTTTCTCTTATCTAATTACTGAAACAAATTAATCCCATTAATTATTGTGCTGGATTTTTTAATTTTCTCCATTAATTATTTTTTTCATTACTTAAAATTCTGTTTGATTAGTTTACTATTTTTTTTTTATTACTTTTTACCTTGTGACGTAATACTCGTGTAAATTGCACACATTGTATTCCTGAATAAAAATACAATTTTCCCTGAATAACAAATATATATTTTTTTTTACAAGGCACAATATTTATTACACCATGGAGTGAGAAAATATATAGCTGTTGAGTTGATCTACTTTACCATTTGTTTATTGATTTGTTCCTTTTGTCATTATCATATTTATATATCGGGTTATTTAAGTATTTATATATTGTGTCATTCGCTTCATTATATACCTTATAAGAATTGGTAGAAAATCTAAGAAATATAACGCTCTTTAGTTGAAGTGCTCAATTTTAGGAGAGAGAGAGAGAGAGAGAGAGAGAGAGAGAGAGAGAGAGAGAGAGAGAGAGAGAGAGAGAGAGAGAGAGAGAGAGAGAGAGAGAGAGAGAGAGAGAGAGAGAGAGAGAGAGAGATTGAAGTTTTTGTAAATTTATCCCAGTCTAATTTATATATTATAGAATTTATATAATCAATATATTATATATTATTGGGGAAGAAAAGCAGCTCATCTCATTGTCAGTCTCATTCCCGGAACAATGAAGAGTTTGTGTCAGAAAACATATCCATTTAAAACGCTGAGCCAAAGATAACCATTGGTGTCCTAAGAGGTTAATGAGAACCAGTTACTCCATATGAACATGGGAAAAGCCACAGCCGAAAATGAAGAAGGAGGAGGAGATGAAGATGAAGAAGACAAAAAAAGAGAAAACAAGGAGAAGAATATAGATATATTATAAAATCATAGTGTCAGAAAAGGAAGCTGTGATATTAAGAACAATGAATAAGGAGGTATAAAAATACAAAAATTAATGTAGACCGGAGAAGAGGAGGATTAAATATATAGAATTATGGTGAAAAAAAATATCAGATGAATAGATGCTCAAGAGATATGATTAAAAGAATATGGCCAAGATTAGCAACCTCAGATGAATGCCAAAAAGAAGAAATTGGTGACAGCAGTGGGATACAACGCCAAACCCATCGGACAGAAAGTAAAAAAAGGTAGATATAAAATATGACATCATTCAAAGAGACAGCATAGCTCTCAATATCTAAATCAGCATCATTGCTAACAACCAGAGCAGACAGTTTAAAGCAATATTAATGACGAAGGCTCCGCCATTGCTTCAAGTATTATAATTACGCGAGTGCACGCGAGCCATGAAACAGGATCATTTGCAAGTGTTAACGACAGACTTTAATGGGTATTACCCTTGGCTCGTAAATCTTACCCAAAATAAGATTTATGCCATACCTCACTCTTCATTAAAGCAATTTATCTTACTTGCATTAAGTGACTGGAAGTATGTGCGTCCTTGTGTCTGTGTATGCATTTTTAAGTGTGTGTGTATTATAAAGATGACATATTGTGATTAATTGAGGGAAGAATGAACATGGCTAACTTTTATATTTAATGATATCTACACCTAGCAATTTTTCTTGCTTGCATAAAATTTTTTTCTTGCTTGCATAAACAGACTGAGAGTAATCGCGTGCTTGTGTGTGTGTGATTACCTAATTGTGTGTGTGTGAGTGTGTGTGTGTGAGTGAGTGAGTGAGTGACTGAGAGGAGAGAGAGAGAGAGAGAGAGAGAGAGAGAGAGAGAGAGAGAGGGGGGGGGGGGGGGGGGTAGTAAACTTTTTCACAATCTTTTCTTGAAAGATAAGAACAAATAAGGAAATGTGGCACCATCGCATGACCATCTCTTTGTAACTCATTGTAGAATTGTCTTTAGGCAATGTTCAAACTTCTTGAGCCCAAACATACGTGCGGTGTGCCACATCTACTGCTTTAGTTATTGAAAGAAGAACAGAACACCACTGCACCTTAAGAAAACATAACTTTACAAAAGAGCCAACAAACTTTAGACGTTAAGTTTTATTTGAGTTCTCGGAAAAGCTACATACCACCACGGCAAAGAACTTTATCAAGGATTAACTTAAAGTTGTTTTATATCCTGAAATTGTTTAGAATTCATATTGTTTTTATCTTTTTCTATATAAAATAAACATGTATATATATATATATATATATATATATATATATATATATATATATATATATATATATATATATATATATATATATATATATATATATATATATATATATATAAACAAACACACACATATGTATACGAACACACACAGATATTTATACATACACACACACACACACACACACACACACACACACACACACACACACCTTTGCTGATGCACTAAAGGGGAATGTGGCAGTAAAAGAGGCTGTAAAGGTGGTGGCACTGGAAAACATACAAACAGTTGACTATAAAGAGACAGTAATCGAAAAAATGAAAGACGTTGTGATGGAAAGGGCAAACCCACTCATCAGACAGGCACTTGATAAGGAGAAGACAGTGGTAATCTCAGGCATAAGTGAATCCCAGGAGCCAACATGGCTGGGGAGACTTGAAGAAAATAAAGCTAGGGTTGTAGACCTGATAAGAAAGCTTGGAGTAGTATGTGGTCCTGAGGATATTGTAAAAATACACCAACTAGGTAAATATTCGAGGGAAGGAAAGCCGAGACCAACAAAAGTAACCTTTGAGAGAGGGGAAGCATGTAGGGAAATATTGTTGAGAAAAAAAAGTCTAAAAGACCTTCAAGAATGCAAAGAAGTGTTCATTAGACGATACAGAACACAGGAAGAGATGGGAAAGATCAAAAACTTGTTGCAAGAGGCAAGAAGGTTAAATGATGAAAGAAATGAAGAAGAGAAGAAAAATTTTCGTTACAGAGTACTTTCAGACAAAGGGGAGATAAAGAAGATAATGACAGAAGATCAGGGGATGGGGCCTCATTAAGATTGTTATACACAAATGCTGATGGATTAGCTGGTAAGGCAGTAGACTTAAAAGATAGGATTCACAACAGTAAGGCAGATATAGTAGCAATTACAGAGACTAAGTTGAGTGAGGACATAAACAGTGTCACAGTTTTTCCTAAGGGCTTCAGAATACTAAGGGTTGAAAGATCTGAGAGGACTGGTGGAGGGATAGCACTGCTCATAAGTGAGAGGATTCAAGTTGAAGAAATAAACTTGGCTATAGAAAGTGAGTTCAAGGAATTTCTTGTTGCTCGCATAAATACTGGGTCAGAGAGCATTATAATAACTGTTGTATACAACCCACCAAGGAACCAAAATAGGCTTGAAGTTTATGAGGAAAGTCATATAGGTACTATTGAAGTCATAAACTCAGTTGTTAACATGGCACGGGAAACAAAGTGTAGGATTCTGATTATGGGAGACTTTAATCATAAAGAGATAGATTGGATAAATCTTGACCCACACAGTGGTGAGGACTCATTCGGGGCAAGATTCCTAGATTGCGTACAAGGGAATTTCCTACACCAACATGTAATGGAACCAAGAAGGGCCAGGGGTGGGGATGAGCCATCACTACTTGATCTAGTGTTCACAGATAATGTGTTGGATATTGAAAATATTGAGTATGAACCACCAATTGGAAAGAGTGACCACTGTGTGTTGTTGATGGAGTATATCATTGAAGATATTCTTCCTGAGAGTAGAGGCACTGAGGACATGAGGAGGAACTATCGGAAAGGAGATTACATCAAAATGAATGAGCTTTTTGCAGTTATTGACTGGAGAACCTTATATTACAACAAATCTGTACAAGAAATGTATGACATCTTTTGTGAGAAATATGGGAAGATAGTAGATTGCTGCATACCTGTCACCCAAGTAGGTGTAATTCATGCCAGAGAGAAATGGTTCGATAATGGGTGTAAAAGAGCTAAGGAGTGGAGAGACAAATGCTGGAAAAGGTATAGGAGGAGTAAAAAACATAAATGCCTGGCAAACCTACAAAAGAGCAAGAAATGACTACCTAAGTACAAGGAGAGAGGCAGAGAGAGATTATGAGAGGGACATCACCAGGAAGGCTAAAGAAAATCCCAAGCTTTTCCACAGCTTTATCAGAGGAAAACTGAAGGTAAAAGAACAGGTTTTAAGGCTAAAGAGAGCGGATGGAAGCATCACTGAGACGGATGAAGAGATCTGCAAAGAATTGAACAAGGAGTTTCAGTCAGTATTTACAGTAGAAAATACCCCACCCCCTCAGATTGCAGTGATAGAAGCTCAAGGGACGGTATTAGAGAACATCAACCTTACAGCCACAGAGGTATGCAAAGCGCTGATGGATTTAGATGTTCATAAAGCTACAGGTCCTGATGACATATCCCCTCATGTGCTTAAAAAATGCGCAAACACAATATCCGTGGCACTAAGTATCATATTTAAGGAGTCACTGGAGTCGGGGGAGATTCCAAGATGCTGGAAACAAGCAAATGTGATACCTATCTTTAAAAAGGGAAGGAGGGATACGGCTCTGAACTATAGACCACTTTCCTTGACCAGCATAGTTTGCAAAGTTATGGAGAAACTACTAAGGAAACATATCTCTCTTCACTTGGAATCCTTCAACTTTTTGTCAGTGAGGCAACATGGCTTCAGAGAAGGTAGATCAACAGTAACAAACTTATTAGAATTTTATGATGAGGTAAGCCAGATCTTACAGGAAAGAGAGGGCTGGGCAGATTGCATATTCCTAGACTTCCAGAAAGCGTTTGACACTGTTCCACATGGGAGACTTATTAGGAAGCTGCACTCAATGGCTAGAATAGGTGGAAATGTTTTGGAATGGATAAAAACTTACTTAGAAGGAAGGGAGCAGAGGGTTAGAGTAAGACACTCAGTGTCTGAATGGAGAAGAGTTAGTAGTGGAGTTCCACAGGGTTCAGTTTTAGGGCCACTTTTGTTCCTTGTATATGTAAATGACCTACCAGAGTCTGTAAATTCATTCATGAATATGTTTACAGATGCTGCAAAGATTGTGAAGAAAGTAAAAAACGAGAACAATGGTAGAGAACTTCAGGAGGATCTAAATAATCTGCATGAGTGGTCAGAAAAGTGGCTAATGAAATTCAATACTTCAAAATGTAAGGTAATGAGAATGGGTACAAGTGCAAGAAGGCCCAAGCTTGACTACTCGGTGGCTGGAGTACAACTTCAAGAGACAGAAAATGAGAGAGATCTAGGAGTAAACATACTGGCAGATTTGTCTCCAGAAATACATATAAATGGCATAGTAAGGGCAGCATATGCATTCTTATCAAATGTAAGGGTAGCCTTCAGGCACATGGACAAGGAAATGTTCAGAAATATTTATGTAACCTATGTGAGGCCAAAACTCGAATATGCAGCCCCCTTTTGGAATCCGCACTTGAAAAAGCACATAGCTAAGCTTGAAAAAGTTCAAAGACATGCCACGAAACTGGTGCCAGAAATACGCAATCTCAGTTATGATGAGAGGCTGAGGGAATTAGACTTACCATCACTCGAAGCTAGAAGAGTAAGGGGGGATATGGTGACAGTCTTTAAATTCCTTCATGGTTATGATAGAGTGGATAGGGATGGATATTTCGATATGGCTGGCTCTAGAACTAGAGGTCATAGTTTGAAGCTTCGTAAGAAAAGTTCTTTTCAGGATGTAAGGAAATACTTTTTCAGTGTAAGAGTAGTTGATAATTGGAATTGGCTAAGCGAGGAGGTAGTTAATGCTATCTCAATCCATAGTTTTAAGGACAGGTATGATAAGTATGACTAAGTCTAAAATGGAACCGATGAGGAGACGGGAAGATACGAGCTTTGGGCTCTTTCCCGTAAACACAATTAGGTAATCACACACACACACACACACACACACACACACACACACACACACACACATATATATATATATATATATATATATATATATATATATATATATATATATATATATAATTACATACTTATATGTTTATTTATATATCTACTTAAGTATTTATTCAACCAAGCAGGCTTCGCATTCAGCCTCCCAAAGAGAGTTAGAGCCTTTTCACACAGTGTTAAACGCGTGGCGGCCACCGCGCGTTTAACACTGTAATTATTCACACAAAGCGTTTAGGACGGCGGCGGCCACCGTGCAGTAGATCCACTTTTTTTTATCTGCGTGTTTGTGGCATCCAATGCCAGGATGGATGTGGAAGAGGCAGCATGTTTTTGGCATGCCACGAAACTGGTGCCAGAAATACGCAATCTCAGTTATAAGGAAGGGCTGAGGGAAATTGACTTACCATCACTCGAATCTAGAAGAATGAGGGGGGCTAAGGTGACGGCTTTAAAATTCCTTCATGGTTTTGACATAGTGGATAGGGATCGAT
This sequence comes from Halocaridina rubra, assembly GCA_037179515.1. Lineage (NCBI taxonomy): Eukaryota > Metazoa > Arthropoda > Malacostraca > Decapoda > Atyidae > Halocaridina > Halocaridina rubra. The sequence goes on along the minus strand of JAXCGZ010005895.1, from coordinate 44,341 downwards.
ATTTTCATATGGATGGCACTAGAACTAGAGGGTATAGTTTGAAACTTCGTAAGAAAACTTCTTTGCAGGATGTAAGGGAGTACTTTTTTAATGCAAGAGCCGTTGATGATTCGAATTCGCTAAGCGAGGAGGTAGTTAATGCTAACTCAAGTCATAGTTTTAAGGACAAATATGATAAGTTTCACTGAGTACAAAGCTGGAGCCGACCAGGAGACGGGGAGTTACAAGCATGGGGCTCTTTCCCATAAGTACAATTAGGTAATTACAATTAGATAATTACACTCACACAAACAATGACAGCAATTCCTATTGTAAGGGTGTGGCCGAGTCAAAATAAACACATTCACCAGAAGACTAAAGGGGGGTTTACACGGTCAAACGGTTAGTCGAACGCGGTTCGACAGACGAGTGTTTGAAGTGATGTTCGTACGTGTGAACGGAGTATTTGGTTGTCGAACACGACAAACGTGTTCGACAACCAAATACCCTGTTCACACGTTCGGACATCACTTCAAACACTTGTCTGTCGAACCGCGTTCGACGAACCGTTTGACCGTGTAAACCGCCCTTAATGCAAACGTGATAGGCGACACATTCTGTAAAACTTTAGTGTGATTTTTGAGAATGAATGAAGCACATTTCATGCTGTTTTACGGTTTGTGAGCTTCTTTGTTTTTTTGCTTGTTGTTTTATTTAAGAATTAAAATAACGTTATCGAGCATTTGATATTTACACAGGCTGGCAAGCATCCAGACCGGTAATTAATTAAAGTACTTTTAAGAGCGTAATCCTTTCAGAAGCCAATTTAATTAGCATGGATTACAGCACCAGTTAATTAAAGGATCTAATTAGTCTTAATAATTCGCTCTTCCACAAAGAAACGTAATCTTGCTATTAATACCATGTCCATAGACGCTTATCATATAGTACATAGTGAGGCCGTAATTACAATTTTTAAAATGTACTGCTGTAGGGTTAATCATAACTAACGATAACAAATATACATATATATATATATATATATATATATATATATATATATATATATATATATATATATATATATATATATATATATATATATATATATCAGTGGAATACGAAAGTTGATATTGTATAATTAATCATTGTTATTATTATTATTATTATTATTATTATTATTATTATTATTATTATTATTATTATTATTATTATTATTATTATTATATTATTATTATTATTATTATTATTATTATTATTATTATTATTATTATCGTCAGTAATAACCACGACAACAAAACCACCAGTAACGGTAGTATTACAAACAATAAAAATAACTCGACTCGAAATATTTAAATGACGCTATCCAAATTGTCCCGAAACTCTCGTAAAACAGTCGTTTAGAGAACAATTTTCCGTTGACACGAAATAACTCTCCTGAACACTACCTAAACACGATTATTTCTTCAAGTTTTACAATAAAATTTTAGTTTTCTTTCTGATTTTAAGAAGATTACTGAATGCGCGGTCTCTAGATCCGGATGTAAAGGTGCGGACTGGCCCTTCTTGCTAAGTAAGATTTGGGTAGGGCAAGACTGGAAGATGATATAAATATATGGAGAAATAATGGGTGAGAGAGAAATAGAGATTAATAGATAGACATACAGACAGATAGATAGATAGATAGATAGATAGATAGATAGATAGATAGATAGAGAGAGGGATATATATATATATATATATATATATATATATATATATATATATATATATATATATATATATATATATATATATATATATATATATAGAGAGAGAGAGAGAGAGAGAGAGAGAGAGAGAGAGAGAGAGAGAGAGAGAGA
>JAXCGZ010005895.1:20000-27500 GCA_037179515.1 Halocaridina rubra | reverse complement strand
TGGTGTCACAAAAAAAAAAAAAAAAAATATATATATATATATATGCATATTTATATATATATATATATATATATATATATATATATATATATATATATATATATATATATATATATATATATATATATATATATATATATATATATATATATATATATATATATATATATATATATATATATATATATATATATATATATATATATATTAAAGAGAGAGAGAGAGAGTTACCAAAATTTGATAAATTATCGTAGCTGTTTCTCCCTTAGTGAGGAAAAACCTCCACTCAAAAAAGAAAAAAATTGGGATGGCATAAGCAATAGTTTTTGGCATTCTCATAATTCATCGCCACTATTGGCGCTGTTTGCACTTGAAGATAACAGAAAAATAAACGAAAAAGAAAAAGACGGTGAAAAAAAGGAAAAAATTAAGAAAAAAATACTATATAGAGAAAAAAAGTATGTATAAAAACTTAAGGAAGCATTTTCAGATAATACAGTCACAGGCCCAGTTTAGCAGTCAAACAATAAAACAAGAATATTAGAAAAAGAATAAACAGAGGGAAGGCAAAATATAAAAAGAAGAAACAATAATTAGTGTTTAGGGAATTTTTTTTATCACAAGGAAATGATTGAAAAGTATATACAATCTGAAATTATGATAATATTTCCTGTTTCCACTTGTAGATAAAAGAAGACTAAGAAATAAGAAAAAAGAAAAAGCCAAAAAGAAACTATCCATCGACATATACAGTATATATATATATATATATATATATATATATATATATATATATATATATATATATATATATATATATATATATATGAATAATTTTTTACCCCGACCGGGACTCGAACCTAGGACTTATGATTACTAAGTCAAGGCGCTTCCACTACACCACACAAGGTTAAAAGGAATCTAACCTTATAGCTTATATCTGCTATACTTAGGAATGAACGCATTCTAACTGAATGCCACTATGTTCATATTACAGATTCCCCAACCTCACTCGTGGCTTCATTTTAGCATTTAATTCAATTCCCAATCTCATTCGGGCCATGAAATAACCAATTAAGCACATTACATATGTGAAAACATGAATCATTTTTTTACCCCGACCGGGACTCGAACCTAGGATTTATGATAACTAAGTCAAGGCGCTACCACTACAGCACAAAAGGTTGAAAGGAATCTAACCTTATAGCTTATATCTGCTATACTTAGGAATGAACGCATTCTAACTGAATGCCACTATGTTCATATTACAGATTCCCCAACCTCACTCGTGGCTTCATTTTAGCATTTAATTCAATTCCCAATCTCATTCGGGCCATGAAATAACCAATTAAGCACATTACATATGTGAAAACATGAATCATTTTTTACCCCGACCGGGACTCGAACCTAGGACTTATGATTACTAAGTCGAGGCACTACCACTACACCACAGAAGGTTAAAAGGAATCTAACCTTATAGCTTATATCTGCTATACTTAGGAATGAATGCATTCTAACTGAATGCCACTATGTTCATATTACAGATTCCCCAACCTCACTCGTGGCTTCATTTTAGCATTTAATTCAATTCCCAATCTCATTCAGGCCATGAAATAACCAATTAAGCACATTACATATGTGAAAACATGAATCATTTTTTTACCCCGACTGGGACTCGAACCTAGGACTTATGATTACTAAGTCAAGGCGCTACCACTACACCACAGAAGATTAAAAGGAATCTAACCTTATAGCTTATATCTGCTATACTTAGGAATGAACGCATTCTAACTGAATGCCACTATGTTCATATTACAGATTCCCCAACATCACTCGTGGCTTCATTTTAGCATTTAATTCAATTCCCAATCTCATTCGGGCCATGAAATAACCAATTAAGCACATTACATATGTGAAAACATGAATCATTTTTTTACCCCGACTGGGACTCGAACCTAGGACTAATGATTACTAAGTCAAGGCGCTACCACTACACCACAGAAGGTTAAAAGGAATCTAACCTTATAGCTTATATCTGCTATACTTAGGAATGAACGCATTCTAACTGAATGCCACTATGTTCATATTACAGATTCCCCAACCTCACTCGTGGCTTCATTTTAGCATTTAATTCAATTCCCAATCTCATTCGGGCTATGAAATAAGCAATTAAGCACATTACATATGTGAAAACATGAATCATTTTTTACCCCAACCGGGACTCGAACCTAGGACTTATGATTACTAAGTCAAGGCGCTACCACTACACCACACAAGGTTGAAAGGAATCTAGCCTTATAGCTTATATCTGCTATACTTAGGAATGAACGCATTCTAACTGAATGCCACTATGTTCATATTACAGATTTCCCAACCTCACTCGTTGCTTCATTTTAGCATTTAATTCAATTCCCAATCTCATTCAGGCCATGAAATAACCAATTAAGCACATTACATATGTGAAAACATGAATAATTTTTTTACCCCGACCGGGACTCGAACCTAGGACTTATGATAACTAAGTCAAGGCACTACCACTACACCACAGAAGGTTGAAAGGAATCTAACCTTATAGCTTATATCTGCTATAATTAGGAATGAACGCATTCTAACTGAATGCCACTATGTTCATATTACAGATTCCCCAACCTCACTCGTGGCTTCATTTTAGCATTTAATTCAATTCCCAATCTCATTCGGGCCATGAAATAACCAATTAAGCACATTACATACGTGAAAACATGAATCATTTTTTACCCCGACCGGGACTCGAACCTAGGACTTATGATTACTAAGTCAAGGCGCTACCACTACACCACAGAAGGTTAAAAGGAATCTAACCTTATAGCTTATATCTGCTATACTTAGGAATGAACGCATTCTAACTGAATGTCACTATGTTCATATTACTGATTCCCCAACCTCACTTGTGGCTTCATTTTAGCATTTAATTCAATTCCCAATCTCATTCGGGCAATGAAATAACCAATTAAGCACATTACATATGTGAAAACATGAATCATTTTTTTACCCCGACCGGGACTCGAACCTAGGACTTATGATAACTTAGTCAAGGCGCTACCACTACACCACAGAAGGTTAAAAGGAATCTAACCTTATAGCTTATATCTGCTATGCTTAAGAATGAATGCATTCTAACTGAATGCCACTATGTTCATATTACAGATTCCCCAACCTCACTCGTGGCTTCATTTTAGCATTTAATTCAATTCCCAATCTCATTCGCGCCATGAAATAATCAATTAAGCACATTATTTTTTACCCCGACTGGGACTCGAACCTAGGACTAATGATTTCTAAGTCAAGGCGCTACCACTCCACCACAGAAGGTTAAAAGGAATCTAACCTAATAGCTTATATCTGCTATACTTAGGAATGAACGCATTCTAACTGAATGCTACTATGTTCATATTACAGATTCCCCAACCTCACTCGTGGCTTCATTTTAGCATTTAATTCAATTCCCAATCTCATTCGGGCCATGAAATAACCAATTAAGCACATTACATATGTGAAAACATGAATCATTTTTTACCCCGACCGGGACTCGAATCTAGGACTTATGATTACTAAGTCAAGGCGCTACCACTACACCACAGAAGGTTAAAAGGAATCTAACCTTATAGCTTATATCTGCTATACTTAGGAATGAACGCATTTTAACTGAATGCCACTATGTTCATATTACAGATTTCCCAACCTCACTCGTGGCTTCATTTTAGCATTTAATTCAATTCCAAATCTCATTCAGGCCATGAAATAACCAATTAAGCACATTACATATGTGAACACATGAATCATTTTTTACCCCGACCGGGACTCGAACCTAGGACTTATGATTACTAAGTCGAGGCACTACCACTACACCACAGAAGGTTAAAAGGAATCTAACCTTATAGCTTATATCTGCTATACTTAGGAATGAACGCATTCTAACTGAATGCCACTATGTTCATATTACAGATTCCCCAACCTCACTCGTGGCTTCATTTTAGCATTTAATTCAATTCCCAATCTCATTCGGGCTATGAAATAAGCAATTAAGCACATTACATATGTGAAAACATGAATCATTTTTTACCCCAACCGGGACTCGAACCTAGGACTTATGATTACTAAGTCAAGGCGCTACCACTACACCACACAAGGTTAAAAGGAATCTAACCTTATAGCTTATATCTGCTATACTTAGGAATGAACGCATTCTAACTGAATGCCACTATGTTCATATTACAGATTTCCCAACCTCACTCGTGGCTTCATTTTAGCATTTAATTCAATTCCCAATCTCATTCAGGCCATGAAATAACCAATTATGCACATTACATATGTGAAAACATGAATCATTTTTTTACCCCGACCGGGACTCGAACCTAGGACTTATGATAACTAAGTCAAGGCACTACCACTACACCACAGAAGGTTGAAAGGAATCTAACCTTATAGCTTATATCTGCTATACTTAGGAATGAACGCATTCTAACTGAATGCCACTATGTTCATATTACAGATTCCCCAACCTCACTCGTGGCTTCATTTTAGCATTTAATTCAATTCCCAATCTCATTCAGGCCATGAAATAACCAATTAAGCACATTACATACGTGAAAACATGAATCATTTTTTACCCCGACCGGGACTCGAACCTAGGACTTATGATAACTTAGTCAAGGCGCTACCACTACACCACAAAAGGTTAAAAGGAATCTAACCTTATAGCTTATATCTGCTATGCTTAAGAATGAACACATTCTAACTGAATGCCACTATGTTCATATTACAGATTCCCCAACCTCACTCGTGGCTTCATTTTAGCATTTAATTCAATTCCCAATCTCATTCGGGCCATGAAATAACCAATTAAGCACATTACATATGTGAAAACATGAATTATTTTTTACCCCGACTGGGACTCGAACCTAGGACTAATGATTTCTGAGTCAAGGCGCTACCACTCCACCACAGAAGGTTAAAAGGAATCTAACCTAATAGCTTATATCTGCTATACTTAGGAATGAACGCATTCTAACTGAATGCTACTATGTTCATATTACAGATTCCCCAACCTCACTCGTGGCTTCATTTTAGCATTTAATTCAATTCCCAATCTCATTCGGGCCATGAAATAACCAATTAAGCACATTACATATGTGAAAACATGAATCATTTTTTACCCCGACCGGGACTCGAACCTAGGACTTATGATTACTAAGTCAAGGCGCTACCACTACACCACAGAAGGTTAAAAGGAATCTAACCTTATAGCTTATATCTGCTATACTTAGGAATGAACGCATTTTAACTGAATGCCACTATGTTCATTTTACAGATTTCCCAACCTCACTCGTGGCTTCATTTTAGCATTTAATTCAATTCCCAATCTCATTCAGGCCATGAAATAACCAATTAAGCACATTACATATGTGAAAACATGAATCATTTTTTACCCCGACTGGGACTCGAACCTAGGACTAATGATTACTAAGTCAAGGCGCTACCACTCCACCACAGAAGGTTAAAAGGAATCTAACCTTATAGCTTATATCTGCTATACTTAGGAATGAACGCATTCTAACTGAATGCCACTATGTTCATATTACAGATTCCCCAACCTCACTCGTGGCTTCATTTTAGCATTTAATTCAATTCCCAATCTCATTCGGGCTATGAAATAAGCAATGAAGCACATTACATATGTGAAAACATGAATCATTTTTTACCCCAACCGGGACTCGAACCTAGGACTTATGATTACTAAGTCAAGGCGCTACCACTACACCACACAAGGTTAAAAGGAATCTAACCTTATAGCTTATATCTGCTATACTTAGGAATGAACGCATTCTAACTGAATGCCACTATGTTCATATTACAGATTTCCCAACCTCACTCGTGGCTTCATTTTAGCATTTAATTCAATTCCCAATCTCATTCAGGCCATGAAATAACCAATTAAGCACATTACATATGTGAAAATAATGAATCATTTTTATACCCCGACCGGGACTCGAACCTAGGACTTATGATAACTAAGTCAAGGCACTACCACTACACCACAGAAGGTTGAAAGGAATCTAACCTTATAGCTTATATCTGCTATACTTAGGAATGAACGCATTCTAACTGAATGCCACTATGTTCATATTACAGATTCCCCAACCTCACTCGTGGCTTCATTTTAGCATTTAATTCAATTCCCAATCTCATTCGGGCCATGAAATAACCAATTAAGCACATTACATACGTGAAAACATGAATCATTTTTTACCCCGACCGGGACTCGAACCTAGGACTTATGATTACTAAGTCAAGGCGCTACCACTACACCACAGAAGGTTAAAAGGAATCTAACCTTATAGCTTATATCTGCTATACTTAGGAATGAACGCATTCTAACTGAATGCCACTATGTTCATATTACAGATTCCCCAACCTCACTCGTGGCTTCATTTTAGCATTTAATTCAATTCCCAATCTCATTCGCGCCATGAAATAACCAATTAAGCACATTACATATGTGAAAACATGAATTATTTTTTACCCCGACTGGGACTCGAACCTAGGACTAATGATTTCTAAGTCAAGGCGCTACCACTCCACCACAGAAGGTTAAAAGGAATCTAACCTAATAGCTTATATCTGCTATACTTAGGAATGAACGCATTCTAACTGAATGCTACTATGTTCATATTACAGATTCCCCAACCTCACTCGTGGCTTCATTTTAGCATTTAATTCAATTCCCAATCTCATTCGGGCCATGAAATAACCAATTAAGCACATTACATATGTGAAAACATGAATCATTTTTTACCCCGACCGGGACTCGAATCTAGGACTTATGATTACTAAGTCAAGGCGCTACCACTACACCACAGAAGGTTAAAAGGAATCTAACCTTATAACTTATATCTGCTATACTAAGGAATGAACGCATTTTAACTGAATGCCACTATGTTCATATTACAGATTTCCCAACCTCACTCGTGGCTTCATTTTAGCATTTAATTCAATTCCCAATCTCATTCAGGCCATGAAATAACCAATTAAGCACATTACATATGTGAACACATGAATCATTTTTTACCCCGACCGGGACTCGAACCTAGGACTTATGATTACTAAGTCGAGGCACTACCACTACACCACAGAAGGTTAAAAGGAATCTAACCTTATAGCTTATATCTGCTATGCTTAGGAATGAATGCATTCTAACTGAATGCCACTATGTTCATATTACAGATTCCCCAACCTCACTCGTGGCTTCATTTTAGCATTTAATTCAATTCCCAATCTCATTCGGGCCATGAAATAACCAATTAAGCACATTACATATTTGAAAACATGAATCATTTTTTACCCCGGCCGGGACTCGAACCTAGGACTTATGATTACTAAGTCAAGGCGCTACCAATACACCACAGAAGGTTAAAAGTAATTTAACCTTATAGCTTATATCTGCTATACTTAGGAATGAAC
>JAXCGZ010005895.1:0-15000 GCA_037179515.1 Halocaridina rubra | reverse complement strand
AAATCTAACATAGATCGGAAACGAAGGCCACCATCATATAGTGACCTTTCAGCTCCAAGGTCAATATAAGATTGACCATGCTTACAATAATATAGTCATTATTAAGGGAAATAAAAAAATAATAAGGGAACAATATTGAATTACTGTGTAATTTAGGCACAGCTCTTGTGTGCGGGGCCCTGCCAACTCAACAGGGTAATTGAGTAAAAATTTGATGTATGGGGTGAACAGTGCAGCTAGAATCATTAACCAGATGACAGCTAGTAATTTGTATCGTTAATATATGGAGCGCACATAGAAAAATTATATGTAAAAGTAAATTGTGATAATTTCTTAGAGAGAGAGGGAGAGAAAGAGGGAGATATATATATATATATATATATATATATATATATATATATATATATATATATATATATATATATATATATATATATTATATATATATATATATATATATATATAGAGAGAGAGAGAGAGAGAGAGAGAGAGAGAGATTAATCTTCCACTCCATCTCTCTCTCCCCTACGAGACCAACTAGAAATTTGATCCTTTTTGCAATAATTTAAACAAATTTAGTTTCCACAGTCACTAAGAGTCTTTGGTGGCTCAGTCAGTAGAGTTCCTGCCTCCCACCCAAGAGATCACGTATTCAAAACCACTGAGTGGATGCTATTCATCTGGCATAAAATGCACCATTAAATGTATTAGGATGATTGTACAACAGTATCTCGTTTCAAAAATTGCCTTATATAGAGATGCTATAAAAAACGTAGTCTCCGTGGCAAAATGGTAACGTCCGCGACTGTGTGGCAGCAGGTCGAGGGTTCGCGTCCCGTCACGGACTGAGGTTAGTAAGGGCATACACTCAGGGTAACGATTACATTTGCCAAAACAAGTCCTTCGCAAGAAGGCAACCGTCCTAGCCCTTAGTAGAAAAGGGAGTTCGTGACGTAAAACCGAGTCAATCAGAGATGCCATAAAAAATCTCAGGGGATCGAACTCGCGACCATTTGAGAGCGAGTAAGGTACTCATCCATTGTTCTCTAGCTATTTAAGAAAAGGATAAAATAAGATTAATAATATAAATTAAACGAAATAAATTTTAATTAATGTAAATAACCCCCTCTCCCCGCAATCCATTTGACAAGTAAAATATCTTGAAGTTATATTAATACCTTTCAAGAAGGTTTTTTTTTTTACCCATACTAGAATTCCCTAGAGTTTGAGTATATATATTGAGTAAATTAGAAGCATGGACAGTATCGCTACCTAGATTTCCCTTGGGATAAGCCAATTCTTAGGAAATTTAACTAGATTCAGTAATCAAGCATGTGAGCTCTTAAGGAAATTTTCCTTTAAAGAATGAGTAGGTGTACTTACAGTTCTGAGGTAAGCATGATACTAATTCATAATAATCTATAGCTAGGTGCACGTGTAAGTTTGAATGTACATACATGTAAATACAACTGTGTAGTATGTTGAACATTTAAAAATCAATTCATCTGAACAAATCTAATCTAATCTAACCTAACCTTTCTGAGATAGTCACATTGTACAGCACCAACACGCTCATCAGTATTAACCTGTTACATAACTCAATACAGTTAGAATCTCTTAACAACCCTTGCTAAAATCATTAAAGTAAATAAAACAGGTGAGTAGTCACCGTGGCTCAACCGGTAGCGTCCGCGACTCTGAGGCGTCAGGTCGAGACTTCGCGCCCCGTCACGGTGTGAGTTAGCAAGGGCATGCAATTAGCGTAAGGATCACATCTGCCAAAACAAGTTCTTCGCAAAAAGGCAACCTTCCTAGCCCTTGGCAGAAAAGGGAGTCCGTGACGTAAAACTTGAACAAATAAAACAGGTGAAATATTAATGGTTTATAATGTCCCTAAACCAATATTACCGAGTAACCCCTGAATCAGTATAGGGCTTAGACGAGCCCTAGAATCAAAGCCAGTAACATATTGGCACTGTTATCAGTCACCGTTTACATACAACAACTACCAAAATCATAAGGCCAGTAATGAATGACCATGAAATAATAGTAATTATCACTACCAGTTACCATCTCTATATATACATCATCCAGAATAACACAGTAACGGATGACCAGTACTATCAGATACCATTACTCGTATGTATCCAACTCCAGGATCATAAAACCAGTAACAGTTTAACACAGGGGTGTGCAACCTTTTATCCCAAAGGGCCACTAGTCACGACTCTGTTGGTATGGAGGGCCACATAACCTTACTATTTCATGCTATTTACTACGATCGAAGACATATTATGTGAGATTATACTAATAAAGATAGATAATTAGTTTGTTACTGATTTTATTTAAATTGGGATCACAAAAATAAGAATTGTCTGAAACAAAAGTATTTTCGTTACTATAAATGAGCAAATGAAAGGCTACCGTACCTTATTATTATAATGTACAAACATAAATAATTACTTATTATTGGTTAACTGGGATCATTAACATAAGAATTATCAAACACAGACATTTTCCTAATCATTAATGAGCAAATGAAAGGTTACCCTAGTGAGATGGTTGATGTTGCATTTGGGACACCAACTCATCAATATCAGGCTGTATGGATGATGTGGCTACACGCAGGATACATTCCAAATGTTCATCAGTAAGTAAAGACCTATGCTTGTTTTTAACTAGATTCATTTTTGAAAAAAGCTGCTCACATACATATGTGCTACCAAACACTGACATCATTTTCCTTGCATGAGCAGAGAGTTTTGGATACACTGTTACTGATACATGCTTCTTATAAAACTGGTATACTGAACTATCATCAAACTTCTTTCTTAGTTCATCATTGCACTGTAGTTCAATTATTTCCATCTGTATGTCCTCGGGAATTGCTGTTACATCCACAGAAAAAAGAGAAGCAAAGACTTCAATGGCTTGTGAATGTTTCTTGAGGTCACCAAATCTTTCTGAAAACTCCTCTCGTAAGACTGCCAATTTGTCACCATACTTCTGATACTGAAGGTTGCTAGTGTCATGGTTTTCCAGTGTAGGAAAGTGGGCTGGGTTTTGGTTTCTGATCTGTGACTCCCACAGACGCAATTTTATCTGGAAGCCTTTGATCAGTGAGAGCATCTCATTTATTAGTTGATCTTTTCCTTGAAGTCTAACATTCAGTGCACTAAGATGATCAGCTATATCTACTAAAAATGCTAAATCACATCTCCATTCCTTATCTCTCAATCCAGGGATAGCATTACCTTTCATATCTAAGAACAGTGCAATTTCTTCCAAAAGGTCATATGATCTCTTCAACATTCCTGCTTTGCTTAGCCACATTACCTCACAAAAATACTTCACATCACTGTACTCTGCATCAATGTTTTCAACTAGTTTCTTTTTGTCAGGAAACATATTGTCTGAGGCTACACACAAACATTCTTTAACCACCTCACCATCAGAATAGGGCTTGAGTCTTTTTGCAAGGATTTGACTAATCAAAAAGCTTGTTTTGAGAGATGCATCATATTCCTTAAGTTTCTTTGTAAACACTGACTGTTGTCCTTCCAGAGATTTCTGCAAGAATTATATTTTTTCTTTGCGTGCTTCACCTGTCATATTTTCATATTCTTTGTTCTTTGTGATGTAGTGTCATTTGATGTTATATTCTTTTAAAACAGAAATGGTTTCATGGCACACAAGGCACAATGCTTTCCCCCCTGATTGTATGCATAAATATTGTTCAGTCCATTTCTCTTGAAAACTCCGGTTTTCATCTGAAATCTTGCGTATTTTACTCGTAGAAGCCATTATTAGTGCAATAAGATCTCTCCTGCTGAGCAAAATATATAATAGGAAAAAGTTAACTTTAAATTAAAGACTAACTCTAATTAAGTTGTTTATGTTGCAGTTTTGTGATTAGCTTTAGAAAACTTGCAAGCAAAACATTTTGAGAATTATATATTTCTGCTGAAAATGTGGTATTAATTATATTGCAATCTATAACATTTTTCTTAATTAAAGGCTTTAATTAAGTATAATGTGATAGATTGCAATATAATTAGTAACAAATTTCAGCAGAAATATATAATTCTCAAAATGTTTTGCTTGCAAGTTTTCTAAAGCCAATCACAAAACTGCAACATAAACAACTTAGTTAGAGTTAGACTTAGAATACCGGTAATCACAAATCATCCACAACAAATGAAGCACACTGATTTCACGACTTGAGTCTGAGATAAACTAAGAACTATATTAATTCCTGTACGGCTGTACTGCAAAGCATAGCAGAGAGTGTAAAAAGTGTAAACATCCAACCTTAAAAATAATTATCGTTTCGGTGTTTACAATGATCTAAAAGGGGTTACTGATAACGATGACCCCTCGTACCATCGGTTATTGAGGAAGGGTTGTTGATGAAAACACAAGAGAGAGAGAGAGAGAGAGAGAGAGAGAGAAGAGAAGAGAGAGAGAGAGAGAGAGAGAGAGAGAGAGAGAGAGAGAGAGAGAGAGAGAGAGAGAGAGAGAGAGAGAGAGAGAGAGAGAGAGAGAAAAAAAGTTGTTGGAATATTCAGTTCGAGTCTCTCTCTCTCTCTCTCTCTCTCTCTCTCTCTCTCTCTCTCTCTCTCTCTCTCTCTCTCTCTCTCTCTCTCTCTCTCTCACTCTCTCTCTCTCTCTCTCTCTCTCTCTCTCTCTCTCTCTCTCTCTCTATCTCTCTCTCTCTCTCTCTCTCTCTCTCTCTCTCGAGGGCCGCACTATAGCTTATTTATTTTTAGGAGAAAGGGCCGCAATGAAAACCTTTGAGGGCCGCATGCGGCCCTTGGGCCGCAGGTTGCGCACCCCTGGTTTAACACCATTATTAGTTACCATCTACATAACGTAACCCCCAGAATCATTAATACAGTAACGGATTACCACTCTTTAATAGTTGCCATTTATACAAGATCACAATACCCACTGTAAAGGGCGGTTTACACGGTCAAACGGTTCGTCGAACGCGGTTCGACAGACAAGTGTTTGAAGTGATGTTCGAACGTGTGAACGGGGTATTTGGTTGTCGAACACGTTCGACAAACGTGTTCGACAACCAAATACCCCGTTCACACGTTCTAACATCACTTCAAACACTTGTCTGTCGAACCGCGTTCGACGAACCGTTTGACCGTGTAACCCCCCCTTAAGAGGTATGCCCACTTAAAACACATTCAAATACCAGAAGACCCACTCAGCCAATCTCTCATATCGTCTTACCGTGTATAGACAGTCGCCCTAGTTTGCACACCTCCCGTCACATTGCTTGGGTTACACATTGGAAATGGAATATAGATCATCTACTTAGTGGGCCGACTGCCATAGCTGGTTTACCCACACTAATCCATCTAACGAACCAGCCTCCCTCCATCCATCCCAGTTACATATGTTACAGAGCCCATAATTTTCTCATTGGCACTCTGCTTTTTACACACACACACACACACACACACACACACACACACACCACACACACACTTCTTCGCAGGATGAAAGGAAATACTTTTTCAGTGTAAGAGTAGTTGATAATTGGAATTGGCTAAGCGAGGAGGTAGTTAATGCTATCTCAATCCATAGTTTTAAGGACAGGTATGATAAGTATGACTAAGTATAAAATGGAACCGATGAGGAGACGGGAAGATACGAGCTTTGGGCTCTTTCTCGTAAACACAATTAGGTAATCACAATTAGGTAATCACACATACACACACACGGCTCTGAACTATAGACCAGTTTCCTTGACCAGCATAGTTTGCAAAGTTATGGAGAAACTACTAAGGAAACATATCTCTCTTCACTTGGAATCCTTCAACTTTTTGTCAGTGAGGCAAAATGGCTTCAGAGAAGGTAGATCAACAGTAACAAACTTATTAGAATTTTATGATGAGGTAAGCCGAATCTTACAGGAAAGAGAGGGCTGGGCAGATTGCATATTCCTAGACTTCCAGAAAGCGTTTGACACTGTTCCACATGGGAGACTTATTAGGAAGCTGCAATCAATGGCTAGAATAGGTGGAAATGTTTTAGAATGGATAAAAACTTGCTTAGAAGGAAGGGAACAGAGGGTTAGAGTAAGACACTCAGTGTCTGAATGGAGAAGAGTTAGTAGTGGAGTTCCACAGGGTTCAGTTTTAGGGCCACTTTTGTTCCTTGTATATGTAAATGACCTACCAGAGTCTGTAAATTCATTCATGAATATGTTTGCAGATGATGCAAAGATTGTGAAAAAAGTAAAAAACGAGAACAATGGTAGAGAACTTCAGGAGGATCTAAATAATCTGCATGAGTGGTCAGAAAAGTGGCTAATGAAATTCAATACTTCAAAATGTAAGGTAATGAGAATGGGTAAAAGTGCAAGAAGGCCCAAGCTTGACTACTCGGTGGCTGGAGTACAACTTCAAGAGACAGAAAATGAGAGAGATCTAGGAGTAAACATACTGGCAGATTTGTCTCCAGAAATACATATAAATGGCATAGTAAGGGCAGCATATGCATTCTTATCAAATGTAAGGGTAGCCTTCAGGCACATGGACAAGGAAATGTTCAGAAATATTTATGTAACCTATGTGAGGCCAAAACTCGAATATGCAGCCCCCTTTTGGAATCCGCACTTGAAAAGGCACATAGCTAAGCTTGAAAAAGTTCACAGACATGCCACGAAACTGGTGCCAGAAATACGCAATCTCAGTTATGACGAGAGGCTGAGGGAATTAGACTTACCATCACTCGAAGCTAGAAGAGTGAGGGGGGATATGGTGAGAGTCTTTAAATTCCTTCATGGTTATGATAGAGTGGATAGGGATCGATATTTTGATATGGCTGGCTCTAGAACTAGAGGTCATAGTTTGAAGCTTGGTAAGAAAACTTCTTTGCAGGATGTAAGGAAATACTTTTTCAGTGTAAGAGTAGTTGATAATTGGAATTGGCTAAGCGAGGAGGTAGTTAATGCTATCTCAATCCATAGTTTTAAGGACAGGTATGATAAGTATGACTAAGTATAAAATGGAACCGATGAGGAGACGGGAAGATACGAGTTTTGGGCTCTTTCCCGTAAACACAATTAGGTAATCACAATTAGGTAATCACACATACACACACACGGCTCTGAACTATAGACCAGTTTCCTTGACCAGCATAGTTTGCAAAGTTATGGAGAAACTACTAAGGAAACATATCTCTCTTCACTTGGAATCCTTCAACTTTTTGTCAGTGAGGCAACATGGCTTCAGAGAAGGTAGATCAACAGTAACAAACTTATTAGAATTTTATGATGAGGTAAGCCGAATCTTACAGGAAAGAGAGGGCTGGGCAGATTGCATATTCCTAGACTTCCAGAAAGCGTTTGACACTGTTCCACATGGGAGACTTATTAGGAAGCTGCAATCAATGGCTAGAATAGGTGGAAATGTTTTAGAATGGATAAAAACTTGCTTAGAAGGAAGGGAACAGAGGGTTAGAGTAAGACACTCAGTGTCTGAATGGAGAAGAGTTAGTAGTGGAGTTCCACAGGGTTCAGTTTTAGGGCCACTTTTGTTCCTTGTATATGTAAATGACCTACCAGAGTCTGTAAATTCATTCATGAATATGTTTGCAGATGATGCAAAGATTGTGAAAAAAGTAAAAAACGAGAACAATGGTAGAGAACTTCAGGAGGATCTAAATAATCTGCATGAGTGGTCAGAAAAGTGGCTAATGAAATTCAATACTTCAAAATGTAAGGTAATGAGAATGGGTAAAAGTGCAAGAAGGCCCAAGCTTGACTACTCGGTGGCTGGAGTACAACTTCAAGAGACAGAAAATGAGAGAGATCTAGGAGTAAACATACTGGCAGATTTGTCTCCAGAAATACATATAAATGGCATAGTAAGGGCAGCATATGCATTCTTATCAAATGTAAGGGTAGCCTTCAGGCACATGGACAAGGAAATGTTCAGAAATATTTATGTAACCTATGTGAGGCCAAAACTCGAATATGCAGCCCCCTTTTGGAATCCGCACTTGAAAAGGCACATAGCTAAGCTTGAAAAAGTTCACAGACATGCCACGAAACTGGTGCCAGAAATACGCAATCTCAGTTATGACGAGAGGCTGAGGGAATTAGACTTACCATCACTCGAAGCTAGAAGAGTGAGGGGGGATATGGTGAGAGTCTTTAAATTCCTTCATGGTTATGATAGAGTGGATAGGGATCGATATTTTGATATGGCTGGCTCTAGAACTAGAGGTCATAGTTTGAAGCTTGGTAAGAAAACTTCTTTGCAGGATGTAAGGAAATACTTTTTCAGTGTAAGAGTAGTTGATAATTGGAATTGGCTAAGCGAGGAGGTAGTTAATGCTATCTCAATCCATAGTTTTAAGGACAGGTATGATAAGTATGACTAAGTATAAAATGGAACCGATGAGGAGACGGGAAGATACGAGTTTTGGGCTCTTTCCCGTAAACACAATTAGGTAATCACAATTAGGTAATCACACATACACACACACGGCTCTGAACTATAGACCAGTTTCCTTGACCAGCATAGTTTGCAAAGTTATGGAGAAACTACTAAGGAAACATATCTCTCTTCACTTGGAATCCTTCAACTTTTTGTCAGTGAGGCAACATGGCTTCAGAGAAGGTAGATCAACAGTAACAAACTTATTAGAATTTTATGATGAGGTAAGCCGAATCTTACAGGAAAGAGAGGGCTGGGCAGTTTGCATATTCCTAGACTTCCAGAAAGCGTTTGACACTGTTCCACATGGGAGACTTATTAGGAAGCTGCAATCAATGGCTAGAATAGGTGGAAATGTTTTAGAATGGATAAAAACTTGCTTAGAAGGAAGGGAACAGAGGGTTAGAGTAAGACACTCAGTGTCTGAATGGAGAAGAGTTAGTAGTGGAGTTCCACAGGGTTCAGTTTTAGGGCCACTTTTGTTCCTTGTATATGTAAATGACCTACCAGAGTCTGTAAATTCATTCATGAATATGTTTGCAGATGATGCAAAGATTGTGAAGAAAGTAAAAAAACGAGAACAATGGTAGAGAACTTCAGGAGGATCTAAATAATCTGCATGAGTGGTCAGAAAAGTGGCTAGTGAAATTCAATACTTCAAAATGTAAGGTAATGTGAATGGGTACAAGTGCAAGAAGGCCCAAGCTTGACTACTCGGTGGCTGGAGTACAACTTCAAGAGACAGAAAATGAGAGAGATCTAGGAGTAAACATACTGGCAGATTTGTCTCCAGAAATACATATAAATGGCATAGTAAGGGCAGCATATGCATTCTTATCAAATGTAAGGGTAGCCTTCAGGCACATGGACAAGGAAATGTTCAGAAATATTTATGTAACCTATGTGAGGCCAAAACTCGAATATGCAGCCCCCTTTTGGAATCCGCACTTGAAAAGGCACATAGCTAAGCTTGAAAAAGTTCACAGACATGCCACGAAACTGGTGCCAGAAATACGCAATCTCAGTTATGACGAGAGGCTGAGGGAATTAGACTTACCATCACTCGAAGCTAGAAGAGTGAGGGGGGATATGGTGAGAGTCTTTAAATTCCTTCATGGTTATGATAGAGTGGATAGGGATCGATATTTTGATATGGCTGGCTCTAGAACTAGAGGTCATAGTTTGAAGCTTGGTAAGAAAACTTCTTTGCAGGATGTAAGGAAATACTTTTTCAGTGTAAGAGTAGTTGATAATTGGAATTGGCTAAGCGAGGAGGTAGTTAATGCTATCTCAATCCATAGTTTTAAGGACAGGTATGATAAGTATGACTAAGTATAAAATGGAACCGATGAGGAGACGGGAAGATACGAGTTTTGGGCTCTTTCCCGTAAACACAATTAGGTAATCACAATTAGGTAATCACACATACACACACACGGCTCTGAACTATAGACCAGTTTCCTTGACCAGCATAGTTTGCAAAGTTATGGAGAAACTACTAAGGAAACATATCTCTCTTCACTTGGAATCCTTCAACTTTTTGTCAGTGAGGCAACATGGCTTCAGAGAAGGTAGATCAACAGTAACAAACTTATTAGAATTTTATGATGAGGTAAGCCGAATCTTACAGGAAAGAGAGGGCTGGGCAGTTTGCATATTCCTA
Organism: Halocaridina rubra; assembly: GCA_037179515.1. Taxonomy (NCBI): domain Eukaryota; kingdom Metazoa; phylum Arthropoda; class Malacostraca; order Decapoda; family Atyidae; genus Halocaridina; species Halocaridina rubra. The sequence continues at coordinate 4,875 of JAXCGZ010005895.1, read as the reverse complement.
GACTTCCAGAAAGCGTTTGACACTGTTCCACATGGGAGACTTATTAGGAAGCTGCAATCAATGGCTAGAATAGGTGGAAATGTTTTAGAATGGATAAAAACTTGCTTAGAAGGAAGGGAACAGAGGGTTAGAGTAAGACACTCAGTGTCTGAATGGAGAAGAGTTAGTAGTGGAGTTCCACAGGGTTCAGTTTTAGGGCCACTTTTGTTCCTTGTATATGTAAATGACCTACCAGAGTCTGTAAATTCATTCATGAATATGTTTGCAGATGATGCAAAGATTGTGAAGAAAGTAAAAAAACGAGAACAATGGTAGAGAACTTCAGGAGGATCTAAATAATCTGCATGAGTGGTCAGAAAAGTGGCTAATGAAATTCAATACTTCAAAATGTAAGGTAATGTGAATGGGTACAAGTGCAAGAAGGCCCAAGCTTGACTACTCGGTGGCTGGAGTACAACTTCAAGAGACAGAAAATGAGAGAGATCTAGGAGTAAACATACTGGCAGATTTGTCTCCAGAAATACATATAAATGGCATAGTAAGGGCAGCATATGCATTCTTATCAAATGTAAGGGTAGCCTTCAGGCACATGGACAAGGAAATGTTCAGAAATATTTATGTAACCTATGTGAGGCCAAAACTCGAATATGCAGCCCCCTTTTGGAATCCGCACTTGAAAAGGCACATAGCTAAGCTTGAAAAAGTTCACAGACATGCCACGAAACTGGTGCCAGAAATACGCAATCTCAGTTATGACGAGAGGCTGAGGGAATTAGACTTACCATCACTCGAAGCTAGAAGAGTGAGGGGGGATATGGTGAGAGTCTTTAAATTCCTTCATGGTTATGATAGAGTGGATAGGGATCGATATTTTGATATGGCTGGCTCTAGAACTAGAGGTCATAGTTTGAAGCTTGGTAAGAAAACTTCTTTGCAGGATGTAAGGAAATACTTTTTCAGTGTAAGAGTAGTTGATAATTGGAATTGGCTAAGCGAGGAGGTAGTTAATGCTATCTCAATCCATAGTTTTAAGGACAGGTATGATAAGTATGACTAAGTATAAAATGGAACCGATGAGGAGACGGGAAGATACGAGCTTTGGGCTCTTTCCCGTAAACACAATTAGGTAATCACAATTAGGTAATCACACATACACACACACGGCTCTGAACTATAGACCAGTTTCCTTGACCAGCATAGTTTGCAAAGTTATGGAGAAACTACTAAGGAAACATATCTCTCTTCACTTGGAATCCTTCAACTTTTTGTCAGTGAGGCAACATGACTTCAGAGAAGGTAGATCAACAGTAACAAACTTATTAGAATTTTATGATGAGGTAAGCCGAATCTTACAGGAAAGAGAGGGCTGGGCAGTTTGCATATTCCTAGACTTCCAGAAAGCGTTTGACACTGTTCCACATGGGAGACTTATTAGGAAGCTGCAATCAATGGCTAGAATAGGTGGAAATGTTTTAGAATGGATAAAAACTTGCTTAGAAGGAAGGGAACAGAGGGTTAGAGTAAGACACTCAGTGTCTGAATGGAGAAGAGTTAGTAGTGGAGTTCCACAGGGTTCAGTTTTAGGGCCACTTTTGTTCCTTGTATATGTAAATGACCTACCAGAGTCTGTAAATTCATTCATGAATATGTTTGCAGATGATGCAAAGATTGTGAAGAAAGTAAAAAACGAGAACAATGGTAGAGAACTTCAGGAGGATCTAAATAATCTGCATGAGTGGTCAGAAAAGTGGCTAATGAAATTCAATACTTCAAAATGTAAGGTAATGTGAATGGGTACAAGTGCAAGAAGGCCCAAGCTTGACTACTCGGTGGCTGGAGTACAACTTCAAGAGACAGAAAATGAGAGAGATCTAGGAGTAAACATACTGGCAGATTTGTCTCCAGAAATACATATAAATGGCATAGTAAGGGCAGCATATGCATTCTTATCAAATGTAAGGGTAGCCTTCAGGCACATGGACAAGGAAATGTTCAGAAATATTTATGTAACCTATGTGAGGCCAAAACTCGAATATGCAGCCCCCTTTTGGAATCCGCACTTGAAAAGGCACATAGCTAAGCTTGAAAAAGTTCACAGACATGCCACGAAACTGGTGCCAGAAATATGCAATCTCAGTTATGACGAGAGGCTGAGGGAATTAGACTTACCATCACTCGAAGCTAGAAGAGTGAGGGGGGATATGGTGAGAGTCTTTAAATTCCTTCATGGTTATGATAGAGTGGATAGGGATCGATATTTTGATATGGCTGGCTCTAGAACTAGAGGTCATAGTTTGAAGCTTGGTAAGAAAACTTCTTTGCAGGATGTAAGGAAATACTTTTTCAGTGTAAGAGTAGTTGATAATTGGAATTGGCTAAGCGAGGAGGTAGTTAATGCTATCTCAATCCATAGTTTTAAGGACAGGTATGATAAGTATGACTAAGTATAAAATGGAACCGATGAGGAGACGGGAAGATACGAGTTTTGGGCTCTTTCCCGTAAACACAATTAGGTAATCACAATTAGGTAATCACACATACACACACACGGCTCTGAACTATAGACCAGTTTCCTTGACCAGCATAGTTTGCAAAGTTATGGAGAAACTACTAAGGAAACATATCTCTCTTCACTTGGAATCCTTCAACTTTTTGTCAGTGAGGCAACATGGCTTCAGAGAAGGTAGATCAACAGTAACAAACTTATTAGAATTTTATGATGAGGTAAGCCGAATCTTACAGGAAAGAGAGGGCTGGGCAGTTTGCATATTCCTAGACTTCCAGAAAGCGTTTGACACTGTTCCACATGGGAGACTTATTAGGAAGCTGCAATCAATGGCTAGAATAGGTGGAAATGTTTTAGAATGGATAAAAACTTGCTTAGAAGGAAGGGAACAGAGGGTTAGAGTAAGACACTCAGTGTCTGAATGGAGAAGAGTTAGTAGTGGAGTTCCACAGGGTTCAGTTTTAGGGCCACTTTTGTTCCTTGTATATGTAAATGACCTACCAGAGTCTGTAAATTCATTCATGAATATGTTTGCAGATGATGCAAAGATTGTGAAGAAAGTAAAAAAACGAGAACAATGGTAGAGAACTTCAGGAGGATCTAAATAATCTGCATGAGTGGTCAGAAAAGTGGCTAATGAAATTCAATACTTCAAAATGTAAGGTAATGTGAATGGGTACAAGTGCAAGAAGGCCCAAGCTTGACTACTCGGTGGCTGGAGTACAACTTCAAGAGACAGAAAATGAGAGAGATCTAGGAGTAAACATACTGGCAGATTTGTCTCCAGAAATACATATAAATGGCATAGTAAGGGCAGCATATGCATTCTTATCAAATGTAAGGGTAGCCTTCAGGCACATGGACAAGGAAATGTTCAGAAATATTTATGTAACCTATGTGAGGCCAAAACTCGAATATGCAGCCCCCTTTTGGAATCCGCACTTGAAAAGGCACATAGCTAAGCTTGAAAAAGTTCACAGACATGCCACGAAACTGGTGCCAGAAATACGCAATCTCAGTTATGACGAGAGGCTGAGGGAATTAGACTTACCATCACTCGAAGCTAGAAGAGTGAGGGGGGATATGGTGAGAGTCTTTAAATTCCTTCATGGTTATGATAGAGTGGATAGGGATCGATATTTTGATATGGCTGGCTCTAGAACTAGAGGTCATAGTTTGAAGCTTGGTAAGAAAACTTGTTTGCAGGATGTAAGGAAATACTTTTTCAGTGTAAGAGTAGTTGATAATTGGAATTGGCTAAGCGAGGAGGTAGTTAATGCTATCTCAATCCATAGTTTTAAGGACAGGTATGATAAGTATGACTAAGTATAAAATGGAACCGATGAGGAGACGGGAAGATACGAGTTTTGGGCTCTTTCCCGTAAACACAATTAGGTAATCACAATTAGGTAATCACACATACACACACACGGCTCTGAACTATAGACCAGTTTCCTTGACCAGCATAGTTTGCAAAGTTATGGAGAAACTACTAAGGAAACATATCTCTCTTCACTTGGAATCCTTCAACTTTTTGTCAGTGAGGCAACATGGCTTCAGAGAAGGTAGATCAACAGTAACAAACTTATTAGAATTTTATGATGAGGTAAGCCGAATCTTACAGGAAAGAGAGGGCTGGGCAGTTTGCATATTCCTAGACTTCCAGAAAGCGTTTGACACTGTTCCACATGGGAGACTTATTAGGAAGCTGCAATCAATGGCTAGAATAGGTGGAAATGTTTTAGAATGGATAAAAACTTGCTTAGAAGGAAGGGAACAGAGGGTTAGAGTAAGACACTCAGTGTCTGAATGGAGAAGAGTTAGTAGTGGAGTTCCACAGGGTTCAGTTTTAGGGCCACTTTTGTTCCTTGTATATGTAAATGACCTACCAGAGTCTGTAAATTCATTCATGAATATGTTTGCAGATGATGCAAAGATTGTGAAGAAAGTAAAAAAACGAGAACAATGGTAGAGAACTTCAGGAGGATCTAAATAATCTGCATGAGTGGTCAGAAAAGTGGCTAATGAAATTCAATACTTCAAAATGTAAGGTAATGTGAATGGGTACAAGTGCAAGAAGGCCCAAGCTTGACTACTCGGTGGCTGGAGTACAACTTCAAGAGACAGAAAATGAGAGAGATCTAGGAGTAAACATACTGGCAGATTTGTCTCCAGAAATACATATAAATGGCATAGTAAGGGCAGCATATGCATTCTTATCAAATGTAAGGGTAGCCTTCAGGCACATGGACAAGGAAATGTTCAGAAATATTTATGTAACCTATGTGAGGCCAAAACTCGAATATGCAGCCCCCTTTTGGAATCCGCACTTGAAAAGGCACATAGCTAAGCTTGAAAAAGTTCACAGA
>JAXCGZ010005894.1:100000-101303 GCA_037179515.1 Halocaridina rubra | reverse complement strand
CCCTTATAAGAGTGATGACCGAGTCAAAGCAAAGCCTTGATATATCACAAGAGCAAAATACGAATGGGGTATTACCAGTCCCCTCACTCTGCCTCATTTAATCGACTTTCATGACATGCAGGGGAACACCCGGCGCCATTTTTATAGCCCTCACAAGGAGAGGTAAAAGAGAGAAATGAAAGTAAGAAAAAAAATTAGAGTGAATTATGGGAGGCAGAGATCACTCAATTCCTCATTTGGATAAAAGACACTCATCTCCAAGAGAAATAAAATTAAGTGCGAGAGAGACAGAGTGAAAGAGAGATAAAGCTCCTGATGAGGCCCGGTGGAGTGTGAAACACTGAGCATTTATGGTTACTTTTTATGTCTTTCTAAATGTGGAAGATAAGAAGAGAAATAAATAGTACTTGAAACTGTGGCCGCCGTGGTCGGGTGGTAAATCACGTGACTTCGATTCGTCAGGTATTCGGTTCGAGACCCGCCCAGAGGTTAGAATGGGTATTCAATCGAGGTAACGGTCACACTGCCAAAACCAAAGTTCTTCCACATAGGCAACGTGCTAACCATTACTAAGAAAATGGAGTCCGTGGCTTGAAACCGGATTCTCATTTATATACAAAAAAAAATTTAATATAAGTGTAAAATTTACTAGAATTGTAAATAAGCCAATTAATATATCTAACTCATGTTTCTAAACAGAGGAGAGAACACGCAATAAAAGATGATAATATAAAAGAATGCCGAAACATCAAGAAAACTTTATATATTGAAAAAGAAGAATAACAGAGAGAGAGAGAGAGAGAGAGAGAGAGAGAGAGAGAGAGAGAGAGAGAGAGAGAGAGAGAGAGAGAGAGAGAGAGAGAGAGAGAGAGAGAGAGAGAGAGAGAGCCGATATTTCAATATTTTCATAACCTTATCAAAACTTTATCCTTCGACCAATATCCTCCGGAAGGAATTCGAAAAACAGAATTATTATTTTTTCATCACAAAGGAATATTTTTCCCAGGAATTAGAGCTGTAGAGATTCCCAACCTTTCCTTACTGACGAACCCCCATGAAAAAACCTACCCGAAAATACGGTGGAATCCAGGTAACAAAGTTACAGGCAAAACAATTACAGGTTATATAGTCACAGAAAAAAATCACAGGAAAAAAGTCTAACCTAACTTAACCTAACCTAACCTATGCATTATTACCAGCGACTTTCTTTCTTGTGACTTTATCAACGGCCACGATGCTATGAGCATAGTGACCACCTTGTTATCACTTCTTGAGGAGAAGGAAAAGGAGGAGGACGAGGAAA
>JAXCGZ010005894.1:90000-95000 GCA_037179515.1 Halocaridina rubra | reverse complement strand
ATTAAATTCCCAATCTGCTTATCGTAGTCAAAAATACCATCAGAGTTTCATTTCCTCCTGGCGAATGTCTCGCCTCTCCTGATTCCAGTGTGTGACTGCCAATCCAAGCAGCCGAGAAGCCAGAACTGCCCCAAAAGTAACCTACAGAATCGATCGAAGAGATACGAGACTGAACGGTCGCGCCATCTATGTGGAGAGAAGGGAACTACCTTGCTCTCATTTGGGGCGTTACAGGCGTACTTTAACACTTGAGGCGGTGTTTATATTCACATCTCTCTCTCTCTCTCTCTCTCTCTCTCTCTCTCTCTCTCTCTCTCTCTCTCTCTCTCTCTCTCTCTCTCTCTCTCCAACACAAATGCGCACACCTAGAGCTGGAGATAATAGTTTGAAGCTTCGTAAGAAAACTTCTTTGCAGGATGTAAGGAAATACTTTTTTAGTGTACGAGTAGTTGATAATTGGAATTCGCTAAGCGAGGAGGTAGTTATTGCTAACTCAATCCATACTTTTAAGGACAAGTATGATGAGTATCACTAAGTACAATATGGAACCGATCAGGAGACGGGAAGTTACGAGCTTGAGACTCTTTCCCGTAACCACAATTAGGTAATTAGCCACACATGAATATACATACACATATAGATATAAATATACACCCAAACATGACGAAAAAGAGTATGGAAAAAATCTAAAACAATATGCAAAGAAAATATACATTATAAGATGAACAAACACGCAAAGGAAAAAGACCATATGTATGTATGTATGTATGTATGTATGTATGTATGTATGTATGCGTTATACAAGCTAGGAGGACTAGCGGAGAGGTTAATTGGGAGAAAATGTGACAATGCGAAATGAATAAATAATTTCACCAAAACATGAATATCATATTGCCTTCAATTATCAATTAATAATGTCACTGAAATTAAATTAAATGGTCTATATTAATAACATTCTTTTATGAGTGTGACACTGGGACAGACAAGAAAATTGAACTCATCAGTAAAGGTCCGGACATGAAGAAAACATTAACACAAAGAAAAAGGTTAAGGACAAGGCAAAAATGAGGTAATGATATACAATGGGCAAAGGACAGGCTGAAAGAATATTCGAAGTACTGAGGACCAAGCGATATAACAGTATTAGGCCCTGAGATGACGATAGCTCCTTTATTTTTTTTTTTAACGTAGATAGGTTATAATAATTAGGGAAGACAGGAGGAAGAGAGTTGAGAGTCTGGAGGTAGATGGGAAGAAGCAGTCGCTGCACCGACCAATCCGAGCTACAAATCTCAACAAAGATTTAAAGAAAGATGACTTATTATATCGTGCAATAATTATAATTATATGTCATAATTGGCAAATTTTCTCGCATGCCATATGGAGCAATAATAATAATAATACATACATAATCATACATACATACATACATACATACATACATACATACATACATACATACATACATACATACATACATACATACATACATACATACATACATACATACATACATACATACATACATACATACATACATACATACATACATACATACATACATACATACATACATACATACATACATACATACATACATACATACATACATACATACATACATACATACATACATACATACATACATACATACATACATACATACATACATACATACATACATACATACATACATACATACATACATACATACATACATACATACATACATACATACATACATACATACATACATACATACATACATACATACATACATACATACATACATACATACATACATACATACATACATACATACATACATACATACATACATACATACATACATACATACATACATACATACATACATACATACATACATACATACATACATACATACATACATACATACATACATACATACATACATACATACATACATACATACATACATACATACATACATACATACATACATACATACATACATACATACATACATACATACATACATACATACATACAAGGAAATGTTCAGAAATATTTATGTAACCTATGTGAGGCCAAAACTCAAATATGCAGCCCCCTTTTGGAATCCGCACTTGAAAAAGCACATAGTTAAGCTTGAAAAAGTTCAAAGACATGCCTCGAAACTGGTGCCAGAAATACGCAATCTCAGTTATGATGAGAGACTGAGGGAATTAGACTTACCATCACTCGAAGCTAGAAGAGTGAGGGGGGATATGGTGACAGTCTTTAAATTCCTTCATGGTTATGATAGAGTGGATAGGGATCGATATTTTGATATGGCTGGCTCTAGAATTAGAGGTCCTAGTTTGAAGCTTCGTAAGAAAACTTCTTTGCAAGATGTAAGGAAATACTTTTTCAGTGTAAGAGTAGTTGATAATTGGAATTCGCTAAGCGAGGAGGTAGTTAATGCTATCTCAATCCATAGTTTTAAGGACAGGTATGATAAGTATCACTAAGTCTAATATGGAACCGATCAGGAGACGGGAAGATACGAGCTTTGGGATCTTTCCCGTAAACACAATTAGGTAATCACGATTAGGTAATCACATACATACATACACACATACTCAGGGCCTCATTCCCCCTTGTAAGGGGAGTGGCCGAGCCTAGAAACGCGCATTCGCCACGATCCACACATACCTCAACCACTCCTCTTAGCTCCTTGGGGATAAAGGGTTGCCACGCCTTCTCTCCTTCAACCCTGCTTGGATTACCCACAAATTAGGCGGGCAAGAATATTCTATAATGAGACACGACAGTCGCAACTGGTTTACCACCACATTCGTCACATGGCAAGTCCCTCACACACTCGTCCAAGACAGTTCACTGACTAGCAGGTGCGAGAAATCCTTTTGGGCCGCGTCAGCTATGCACAATCTACCTCCGCTCATTCCTATCTCTTGCACGCACTCTTCCCTGTTCAACTGACATTCCACGTACTACTACTACTACTACTACTACTACTAATAATAATAATAATAATAATAATAATAATAATAATAATAATAATAATAATAATAATAATAATAATAATAATAATACTGCTTCACACTGCTGATCACGTGTCTACTGTCTACACCAGTTAAAAATTATATCAAAGAAATAATATCTGGCCTGCTTATTGGTCCACAACTCTCTCTCTCTCTCTCTCTCTCTCTCTCTCTCTCTCTCTCTCTCTCTCTCTCTCTCTCTCTCTCTCTCTCTCTCTCTCTCTCTCTCTCTCTTCTGGCTTATTCCCTGGCAAACATATATCATTATTCTTTCTATACTAAATCACGAAACGTTTTCGTAAACCAACAGAAAAACTTAGACCGAGATTAATATTGTTTTATAAATAGGTTAACCATTAATTTGAGATTTAATGCAAGATGGGCATAAAGACGAAAGTTGAGTGATATGAAATAAAGCTTAAGTATGTCACTTTATTATTCTCTTGCCCGCTGCCTTGGCAAAATTGGGTTGAGTGCGTTTCCTACTAGTATCAGACGTCTGTGTGTGTGTTTTTACACGCTGCCTCCGCTAAATTGTATTGGACACGTTTCCTCCAGGTTTCAGACGTGTGATTACCTAATTGTGATTACCTAATTGTGTTTACGGGAAAGAGCCCAAAGCTCGTATCTTCCCGTCTCCTCATCGGTTCCATTTTATACTTAGTGATACTTATCATACCTGTCCTTAAAACTATGGATTGAGATAACATTAACTACCTCCTCGCTTAGCCAATTCCAATTATCAACTACTCTTACACTGAAAAAGTATTTCCTTACATCCTGCGAAGAAGTTTTCTTACGAAGCTTCAAACTATGACCTCTAGTTCTAGAGCCAGCCGTATCAAAATATCGATCCCTATCCACTCTATCATAACCATGAAGGAATTTAAAGACTGTCACCATATCCCCCCTCACTCTTCTAGCTTCGAGTGATGGTAAGTCTAATTCCCTCAGCCTCTCATCATAACTGAGATTGCGTATTTCTGGCACCAGTTTCGTGGCATGTCTTTGAACTTTTTCAAGCTTAGCTATGTGCTTTTTCAAGTGCGGATTCCAAAAGGGGGCTGCATATTCGAGTTTTGGCCTCACATAGGTTACATAAATATTTCTGAACAGTGTGTGTGTGTGCGTGCGTGTGCGTGTGTACACGCTGCCTCTCCAAAATTGGATTGGACATGAATCCTCCAGGATTCAGACGTGTGTGTGTGGGTGTGTGCTCGTGGATATTTGCGTGTTCGTTCTTTTATTCCTTCAGTCCTTAACTTAAATACCTCTCTATCTATCTATCTATCTATCTATCTATCTATCTATCTATCTATCTATCTATCTATCTATCTATCTATCTATCTATCTATCTATCTATCTATCTATCTATCTATCTATCTATCTATCTATCTATCTATCTATCTATCTATCTATCTATCTATCTATCTATCTATCTATCTATCTATCTATCTATCTATCTATCTATCTATCTATCTATCTATCTATCCATCCATCCATCCATCCATCCATCCATCCATCCATCCATCCATCCATCCATCCATCCATCCATCCATCCATCCATCCATCCATCCATCCATCCATCCATCCATCCATCCATCCATCCATCCATCCATCCATCCATCCATCCATCCATCCATCCATCCATCCATCCATCCATCCATCCATCCATCCATCCATCCATCCATCCATCCATCCATCCATCCATCCATCCATCCATCCATCCATCCATCGATCTATATATATATATATATATATATATATATATATATATATATATATATATATATATATATATATATGGCCCATTGCGATACTGTAGTTGAAGGGTCTTTTGACCTTAAATAAGACTGGCCAGAATAGTTCAGTGTTAAGTCTTCCTTCAGTTACGGTTTTCTTTCTATGCCTACATCAACACCGAATATTTGTGGATAAACGTTACACATGTCTTATTATCCTTTCACATCTGAC
>JAXCGZ010005894.1:62500-70000 GCA_037179515.1 Halocaridina rubra | reverse complement strand
AAGTTTGTAATCATTGAGGGCCTTTGTAACGGCTCTCTATATGTTTTTGCTTAATGGAAGTTAATCTTCGTATACTTCCATTTTATTTACTACAAATCCATATACCATTCTTACGACATGTAAGTTTTTTAAAAGAACGTGAAAAATAAATTCATTGAGTTAAAGAATTAACTCTGAAAGAAGCCGAATCAGTTTGACATTGTAATGACTGTAGTTACTTCACTACTTCAAACAGAAAGCAAGAGTTATTTTACTTAATATATAAACGGGGATATTCACCAAAACAATTAGAATATTGAACTGATTTAATGATCAAATTCAGGGTTTTTTATATGTACAACTATTTCAGTGGGAGGAGTTACAAATAACCCAAGAGTATGTATTGACCCATTAAATACAACTTTAAGATAACTTAATAATTACTAAATGATTACCTATTTACAATAATTACATATTTTGATAAAAATATTATTTTTAATTTGTACGTTTGTACAATGCTCCCCCCCTTGGAAGAGACTAAATGGCGTCCTGCCTTAGAGACACGAATAGGAGGAGGCGGTCAATGGATATCCACTCCTCAGTGCCACGGATGTTGAGGAGGAATGCCTTTGAACGTCATCGTATAACTCTATACAGTCCAGTGTAAGGAGGTGTTAGAGGTGTCCGATGACTATCCGTTCTGATGAAGACGTGGGTGGCTGTGTTGAGTTCTCGTGGAATGAAAGCTTTTCTGTTATTCTGGTATGTTTGTTTTACAGGTGTGTATTTTCCAACTATCTGGCGGAGACGATCGAGATCTTCATGGTGATTGTTGTTTGGGAAAAACTCCGCAGGTACCACCAAGGGGTCGCCATATACCATCATGGCTGAGGATACATTAAGACCTTCTTTGGGAGTAGTTCGGAGTCCAAGGAGTAACCAAGGTAGTTGATGTGTCCAAGAATTGCTTGTGCAGTGGGTGATGAGGGCTGCCTTTAGTGTTCTGTGCATGCCTTCAACCATGCCGTTGGCTTTTGGATTGTAGGACATTGTGTGATGGGTTGTGGAGCCAAGGAGCTGACTGAGAGAGTTCCAAAGTTGGGATGTAAATGTGGAACCCCTATCTGATGTAATATGTTCGGGGATGTCAAATCTTGAGAACCAGGCAGATAGAAAGGCAGAAGCACAGGAGGAGGCAGTGGCCTCTTTCATGGGCACTGCCTCGGACCATCGGGTTGAGCGGTCCACTATTGTGAATATGTATTTGTTGTTTTCTGATGGAGGAAGAGGTCCCACAATGTCAACATGGACATGGGAAAAACGTCTTCGTGTCTGAGGAAAAGTACCAATTCCAGATTCAGTATGTCGGTGGATTTTAGAAGTTTGACATGACAAGCAGGAGCGGAACCAAGATTTGGCGTCTTTTGTTATGCCGTGCCATATGAATTTTTTCTTGAGGAGCATAGAAGTTGATCGGCCGAAGGGATGAGAAAGTCCATGAATAAGTTGGAATACGTGTCGTCGAAGAGGCTGAGGAATCCAGGGGCGAGGTCGTCCTGAACTCACGTCACACAAGCTGGTGGTCCCTTGTTCGTCTATTGGTAAATCTTTCCATTGAAGAGATGTGAGTGATGTACGACAAGATTGCGTTTCAAGATCTTGTATCTGTAGTTCTGCGAGGTGTCTGTAGTTGAGGCCTAGGCATATGGATGATAGTGTTTCTTGAAAGTGCATCAGTGACAGGATCCTTTTTTCCCGAGACATGTTGCAAAGTACAGTTAAACTTAGATATAGCAGAGAGGTGTCTTTGTTGTCTTGCGGAACATTGATCTGTTCGCTTGGTAAAAGCGTGGACAAGTGGAAGACAGTCCGCTTGGATGGTAAATGAGACACCTTCGTGAAAATACTAGAAGTGGCAGACAGTGGAATAAATAGCAAGAAGCTCCCTGTCGAAAGTGGAGTAATGGGTTTCAGCAGGAGTAAGCTTTCTACTGAAGAAGGCGACTGGTTAACAAATTCCATGATTAATCTGTTCGAGGACTGCTCCCACTGCAGTATCGCTGGCATTAGTAGACAAGATGAGAGGTAGACTAGGTGTTGGAAAGTTAAGATGGGCTGCAGCAGAAAGAGCTTTTTTGGCAGCATTAAAGGCATCTTCTTGGGCAGGGCCCCAGGATAGTGATTTTGGTTTTCCAACCAGTGCTGTATATAGTGGAGTCATTACTGAAGCAATGTTTGGTAAAAAACGATGGTAATAGTTGACCATTACTACAAATTCTTGCAAGGCCTTGATAGTAGTAGGCTTAGGGAAGGTCTGGATGGCAGTTACTTTTTCTTGGAGGGGAAGGACACCCTTGGAGAAGATACAGTGCCCCAGGAACTCTACTTCTTTGACTCCAAATACACACTTGTCGTGCCTGACAATGAGACCAGCAGAGCGTAGACGTTCAAGAACTTGGTGGAGGTGTTTGGTGTGGGTGTCATGATTAGGAGAGAAAACTAGGTTGTCATCCACATAAGCAACATAGAAGGGTAGGTCACCTATATTCCCATCCATCATGAGTTGGAAAGTGGCTCCGGCGTTTCTGAGTCCGAAACAAGAGTAGCTGAACGTATATGTTCCAAAGGGAGTGGTTATGGCTGTCTTGGGAATGTCTTCAGGATTCATAGGGACTTGATAGTAACCTTTGAGCAAGTCCAATTTGGAAAATATCTTGGCCCCATGTAGATATGTCGTGACATCAGCAATGTTAGGGAGAGGGTAATGATCAGGTTCTGTCATCATATTCAATCGCTTGTAGTCGCCGCAGGGTCGTAGTGTGCCGTCTTTTTTTATTACTATGTGCAATGGGGATGCCCATGGGCTGGATGCCTTTTGACATAGACCCATTTCTTCCATTTCCTTGAAGACCATTTTTGTTGTGGTGAGTTTTTCTGGAGAAGCCGACGAAACGTTGAGAATACTGGAGGACCTGAAGTTGGCATGAAATGGAAAATACCATGACCTGCAGGTGTGAGGGAAGATAGGCAAAGTTCTGGTTTGAAGACTTCAGGATATGTAGACTGCAGGAAGGAGTAATCATCTTGGGCATTAGATATGTGAAGAGCGAGGTCAGCAGGTGCAGTAACAATGGCAATTGAGGATAAGGTTTTGGTGTCCACGAGGCGGCGATTGGCGACATCGATGAGGAGATGGAAATGTGCAAGAAAATCAGCTCCAATGAGAGGTAGAGAAGCATCTGCAATAATAAATTTCCACATGAAAGTTCTGTTGGCTAAGGATAACTGGAGAACTTTGTTTCTATAAGTAGTGATGCGAGACCTGTTGGCAGCTACCAATTTGTTGTCAGTACCTGAGCTACAACCACTGTGGACCATGGACTTTGGGATGAGAGAACTGCAGGCACCTGTGTCAACCAAGAATTTGATACCTGTAATGGAATCAACTAGGAAGAAAACATTAATTGAGACAGAGGCCGCCGCAGGCAGCGACGACCTCAAAGCAAATTTTTTGCCCATATACTTGGTTTCTTGCAGATTTTTGGCGGTGTGACCAAAGCGGGCATGATAGTAACAGAGGTAGGACGTGACATCCAGTCTATTGTGAGATTATGAGGTAATTTCTTTAGCTCGAGGTCGTGTGAGGGCATTGTTGTAGAATGATGATCGAGATGAAGATGTGCACCAGCAATGGCTTCGTCTGGAGGGCTGGAATACATGTGATTGATATTGGTAATGTTAGGAGGTGTGCTGGCATATATTGGTGGATGACTAGCTGCATTGTGTGCATTGAGAAGACTGTCTGCACGGGCTGCCAGAGCTGCATCATCGAAAGTTGAAAAATCTGTGATTGCAGCACGGACAGATTCAGGAAGACGCTGTAACCAAAGGGTGAGGAGTACATCTATTGTCTGACTGGTACCCGAACTGTTGGGAGGAAGACGGGCAATAGCTCTAATCTCAGCAAGTGCGTCAGAAAGGCGCTGATCACCTAGTGCCTGTTTTGAAAGGTCAAATATCATTTTAACTCTTTTCTCTGGAGATGGAAAGAATTTCTTCAAGAGGAAGGTTTTCAAGTCCTGGTATGCAATGGCGTTGTCACTCTGAGATTCCAACCAGTCTGATATCTGGGAAAAGAGTGTGTCAGGAATGGAAGATAAGACATGAGCAGCTTGTGTACCGGAATTTGTGATCCTCTTTAAACAAAATTGTATTTCTGCACGTCGGAATCAGATGTGGGCGTCGATGGTGGAAAATGTCGGGAGTTTGAAGTTAGCAATAAGGACTGTTGCCACTGTAGAAGGTTTGATGTCTGTCATGGCATGGGTGAGAGATAGAGTCACTCCGGGGTCACTAATGTAACGACTGTAGTTACTTCACTACTTCAAACGGAAAGCAAGAGTTATTTTACTTAATATATAAAAGAGGATGTTCACCAATACAAGCAGACTATTGAACTGATTTAATGATCAAATTCAGGGTTATCTATATGTACAGCTAGTTCAGTGGGAGGAGTTACAAACAACCCAAGAGTAATTATTGACCCATTAAATACAACTTTAAAATAAATTAATAATTATTAAATGATTACCTATTTACAATAATTACATATTTTGATAAAAAATATTATTTACAATTTGTACGTTTGTACAACATATTGAAATGCTTAAAATATGCAAGAGAACGAAAAGGGAACTTCTCCCGGTGAATTTTAAAGTTTATTAATCTATCTATCAATTTATCTATCTACCTATACATATATATTTATCTATCTATTTGTTCATACTTTTATTTACCGATTATTGTGTTTATTTATATATTCCCTTTTTTTCTCTACCTACTATCTATTTATATCTTCCACATGCACTTATTTATTCATTCATGTACATATTTATTCATTTATCTACTTATTTATATACTTATTTAAACAGCTTAGCAAATAAAAGATATCCACAGTATGTTACTAGGGAATAATATGGAAAATGAAAAATTATCAAATTTTGTAAGCATTATTGAGCATTCATTGCCGGGTTTTCAGACTATTTTATATTCCAGACATTATATAATGAAATTATATTTTATTTTCTATCCTTTTTTTCTCCCTTGAAAAAGGCATTAGATTTATCAATTAATTCATATCTAAGAAACCAAGAAGAGTGAAGAGCAAGAGAGAGCCATCATCATTATCATCGCCTCCAACGCTGTGTGAAGCAAAGGGCCTCGAAGAGAATCCTCCAATCATTTTTTTCCTGTGCCTTCACTTCTATAGGTCGTCATTCATCTCCAGTTTCATAAATCACATTTTTTACTCTTTCACTGCGTATTGAAAGAGTCCACCTACCCTGTGGATGACCCAAGCAGTATGGTGACCCTTTATGCCCTAAGAGCTGAAGTTGGTGAGATATCGAGCATTGGTTTGCTGATGAGCGGATAGTGTGCTTTGACTCAGCCATCCCCTTTATAACGAGGATTACGGCCAGTTTATGTGTATGTGGCATTGTGTATAGCAGCATTACTTTTAGATCTGCGGTTTCTAATTCAAGAAATCAGAATAGTTAAGAATGTATATTGCCTTTTCAAGAAAAGACTTTGCGGTATGATAATTGTGATACTCAGAATGTGTTTGTTTGTTTGTTTGTTTGTTTTTTTCAATATACAGACAGTGAGTATGCAAAATAAGTTTCCATTCAGAAGAGAGAGGGCTTCAACATTATCAGGTCAGAAACAGAGATATGAAAGTCTTGTTGGAGATAGAGCGAGTATGAGAAACAGAATGAATATATTAATTTTTATTCTTTTTATTTTATGTTCTAAGGTTTGGGCATTAGCCTGACTGTATTCGATATTTTTTTTTTAATGAGTGTGACACTAGGACGGGCAGAAACATTTGCCCTTATCGGGCCCAGCCACGAAAAAAACATAAAGTATAGAGAAACAAGGATGAAGAGTGTAGTGACTTATCAGATGTGAAGGGATAATAAGAGATGTGTAACGATTATTCAAGAATATTCGGTTTTGATGTAGACATAGAAAATCTGACTAAAAAGCACTATTTTCAGATTATAAAGCAGGGAATATTAAAGCTCAAATACATGTCCTCTAAAAATTACAAATATTGTCAGATACTTCATTCCGATTAAAAGTCTAAAACACAATATTTTTTATATACTTATATTCATTATATTTAATATGCAATATTAATCACTAATGAGTTAATAATGCAATAATGTTTAGTTACTTTAACACACCTGAATAATCAGCTTTGAATTAATATTTTATATGACTGTAGTAACGGTTAATATTTAAGCACTGATAAAGTTTCCTCATATTGAAATTATTTTTAGACTATTGGTTCAGTCGCCACAAGCAAACTCTCCTTTTTATCTATATGTAACTATCGCTTTGTATGAAATGTATATATTTTCTTAAGTAAACTGAGGACATAACCACTTATGGTTCACACCATTTCTATGCCAGTAATCCTTGTAGAGTATGACTTTATTCAACTCCTTAGTACTTTAGCCACAGCCCAGGAAATATCTGGAACGAAAAAACTACCTTATTGTTAGGATGAATGGCAATTTTCACAAGTCTCTGAAGTGTTCTTGTACATGTTTCTCGAAATCTTTTGGACTTACAGTCTGGAAAACCATAGAACAAACAGGGCACTTGACAATATTCAATAGATTTTCTGCACATGGCAATGAACCCTGATGTTCAGAAGGACCACACAGTGAATCTTCACCATGCCCATTATCTCTGAAGTGTTCCTCCACATGCTCCACAAATTTCTTGTCGTTTCCACGCTCGAAAGCTCTAGAGCAAACAGAGCACACCTGTTCAGAACAGGAATTGATATGCTCTTCCAACATTCGTATACTACCAGGCTGAAAAGTCAGTCCACATATTGGGCACTCTAAAATGTCTTCCTTGACGTTTTCTGGTGAAGAAACTTCATTGTCACCAGTTTCACTGTGCTGTTTACGTAGCATCGGCTGTCCAGAGAATTGATCTATTGATGATTCATTGCTATCATGAGGTTTTCCTAGATTCAGGTGATCTGCATTGCAGACTGCCTTACTCACTCCTTCATGATTACTGACAGATTCATTTTCACCTTTTTTAGCTGGAAAGTGTTCTCGCATATGCCTCTCGACCTCCTTACTGTCGCTGGAATGAATGGGCATGGAACATTCAGGACACGCAAACTTGAGATTGGTATGATTGTCCTGATCCAAGAGTTCATTGGGCTTAGACTGGAAATCCATTTCAGATGTGGTGCACGCCAGCATCTTTTCTTTTAGTTTTGCTTTTTGTACATCACTTGACTCTTCCAAACGTGAGAGCTGAGATGTCAGTATATCATTTCCAGAGAGTGGTTTTACCAAATCCGATGCATGCCGTAAGGTTGAGTTTTGATACAATGAATTTGAAACTTGACCCAAAGGCATATCATCGTTAGAAAGTTGACCCAAAGAAGTATTATCACTGGGAAGTTGGCCAAAAGGGATATCATCACTG
>JAXCGZ010005894.1:27500-57500 GCA_037179515.1 Halocaridina rubra | reverse complement strand
CCCAATCTCATTCGGGCCATGAATTAACCAATTAAGCACATTACATATGTGAAAACATGAATAATTTTTTTACCCCGACCGGTACTCGAACCTAGGACTTATGATTACTAAGTCAAGGCGCTACCACTACACCACAGAAGGTTAAAAGGAATCCAACCTTATAGCTTATATCTGCTATACTTAGGAATGAACACATTCTAACTGAATGCCATTATGTTCATATTACAGATTCCCCAATCTCACTCGTCGCTTCATTTTAGCATTTAATTCAATTCCCAATCTCATTCGGGCCATGAAATAACCAATTAAGCACATTACATATGTACATACATACATATACCTTGGCTGCTTCCCCCTTTAATTGGGGGGTAGCCGACATCAAGAAAGGAAAACAAATAGGGGGATTACTTTGCTCTATGGGCAATGACGAGGGAGCTAGCGACCATTCACATGGCACTGCTGGAGTGCCACAGCCCATCCTCCCGGCTCTTCCACAACCTGTGTCGCTTCACAACTGCCAGCTCCTCCTACTGCCCCTACCACAGGGCTATCTCTGTAAGATGCAGCCCCGTGGTAACAGCAGATGCCCATCAGAGCCGCGTCACGATCGCTCGCCACTTATTCCTATTCCTAGCACGCTCGCTTGCTTCCCTCACATCCATCCTCCTATCATTCAGGGCTCTCCTTACTCCATCCATCCATCCAAACCTAGGCCTCCCTCTAGCATTTCTCCCATCAACTCTCGCATTCATCACCTTTTTCAGCAGCCTTTCATCATCCATCCTTTCCACATGGCCAAACCATCTCAGAACATTCATATCTACTCTGGCTGCAATTTCTCTCCTCACACCCGTTCTTGCTCTCACCACTTCATTCCTAACCCTATCCAATCGAGATACACCAATCATACTCCTCAGGCATTTCATCTCAAACACATTTAGTTTCCGTCTCTCACTTACTTTCATACCCCATAACTCTGATCCATACATCACAGTTGGCACAACCACTTTCTCATACAAAACTTTCTTAACATTCATTTCCAACCCTCTATTCTTCATCACTCCTTTCAATGCACCCAACACTTTACATCCTTTATTCACTCTGTGACACACATCTGCTTCCACTCCACCATTTGCAGCTATAACCGAGCCTAAACACTTAAACTGATTAACCTCCTCAAGCGTCTCTCCATTCAACATAACATTCAATCCAGCGACATCCTCATTTCTTGTACACCTCATAACCTTACTCTTTCCCACATTCACTCGCAGCTTCCTTCTCTCACACACCATTCCAAATTCTGACACTAACTGACACAGCTTTTCCTCTGAATCTGCCACCACCACAGTATCATCTGCAAACAGCAACTGATTCAGCTCCCACTCGTTATCATCCCCATCTACCATTCTCAAACCTCGACCACGCACTCGCTCATTCACCTCTCTTACAACTCCATCAATATACAAAATTGAACAGCCATGGTGACATCACACATCCCTGTCTCAGTCCCACACTCACTGGAAACCACTCACTCACTTCATTCCCTACCCTAACACAAGCTCTACTACCCTCATGCAAACTCTTCACTGCATGCAACAATTTACCATTGATTCCATATAATCTCAAAACATTCCACATAGCCTCTCTATCAACTCTATCATATGCTTTCTCCAGATCCAAAAATGCAAAATACACAGCCTTACCCTTTGCTAAATATTTCTCACATAACTGCCTAACTATAAAAATCTGATCTATACAACCTCTACCTCTCCTAAAACCACTCTGCACTTCCGCGATCACATATTCTGTCTTATCCCTAATCCTATTAACAAGTATCCTACCATATACTTTTCCTACCACACTCAACAAACTTATACCCCTAAAATTACTGCATTCATACATATCTCCCTTACCTTTGTATAGGGGCACTATACAGGCAATCACCCAATCCACTGGCACCAATGACAACATAAAGCATATATTAAACACTCTCACTAAGCATTCCAATGCAGTCACACTCCCTTCTTTCAACATCTCCGCTCTCACACCATTCATTCCAGGTGCTTTACCTGCTTTCGCTTCATACATTGCCCTTTTCACCTCCTCTCTTGTAATCTCTCTCTCATCTTCACCTCCCATTACTGGCCCTTGAACCCCTCCCACTGCCACTATAGCTGCCTCTCTATCTTCCTCAACATTCAGCAAGCACTCAAAATATTCTGCCCATCTTTTCCTTGCATCGTTCCCTCTTAACATCTGTCCATTCACATCTTTCACTGTCTCTTCCATCCTCGATCCACCCTTCCTTGCTCTCTTCACTTCTTTCCAAAACTTCTTTTTATTCTCCTCATATGACCTACTAAAATCCTGTCCCCACCTAACATTTGCCAACCTCTTCTCTTGGTTTCCACATTTTTCTCCCTATATCTTTCATACTTCTCCCTACTTTTACACTGCAGCCATTCCTCAAAAGCCCTCTTTTTCTCTTCCACCTTCATTTTCACCCCTTCATTCCACCACTCGCTGCCCCTCCTCATGCCACCTCCAACAAATCTCTTTCCACACACATCACTTGCATGTCCCACAAAACATTCTTTCATCAACCCCCATTCCTCCCCTAACTCCCCAACTTCTCTTTCTTTCACCCTGTCATATGCCACTCTCAACCTGTCCTGATATTCCTGTCTCTTCTCTGGCTTTTTCAACTCTTCCACCTTCACTATTTCCCTTCTACATCCCCCCACACTATTTCCCCACTCTTTTGCTACTACCACTTTTGCTTCAACCAAAAAATGATCAGACATCCCAGCAGCCACACCCCTAAATGCATGTACATCTTTCACTCTACCAATCATGCTCTTTGCTAGCAACACATAATCCATCAATACTCTTTCTTTCACTCTTCCATTTGCCACTCTCATCCATGTATACTTATTTATTAACTTCTTCTTAAATAAACTATTACCTATCACCAACTCTTGCTCCACACACATATCTAACAGTCTCTCGCCACTCTCATTCCCACCTGGTACCCCATACTTTCCTACAACACCTTCTATCTCTCCATCACCCACTCTGGCATTCAAGTCACCCAACACAACTACATAGTTCCTTCTACTCAGACCATCCACACATCTAGTTAACTCATTCCAGAATTCATCCCGCTCTTCCTCACTTCTCTCACATCATGGCCCATACGCACTAACAAAAGCCCAACATTCCCTTCCTATCCTAGCCCTCACCCACATCAGCCTAGATGACAATTCTTTCCATTACACTACCTGATTTACCATCCATTCACTCAGCAATAATGCCACACCTTCTCTCGCTCTCTCCCTTTCAACCCCAGACACCCTACCCGTCACATCACCAAATGCCACTTCTCCTTTTCCTTTCATCTTCGTCTCACACAATGCCAATACATCCATCCTCCTCTTACCAAACATATATCCAATCTCACATCTTTTGCTCTATATCGTACTACAACCACGCACATTTAGACACCCCAAAGCTAGAGTTTGGGGAGAAGTTATTCTCCCTTCTACTCCCCTTCTTCTTTGACATATGTGAAAACATGAATCTTTTTTTTTTCTTTTAATTGAATTAAAAAAAAAATGCTACAATATAGCCACGAGTGAGGTTGGGGAATCTGTAATATGAATATAGTGGCATTCAGTTAGAATGCGTTCATTCCTAAGTATAGCAGATATAAGCTATAAGATTAGAATCCTTTTAACCTTCTGTGGTGTAGTGGTAGCGCCTTGACTTAGTAATCATAAGTCCTAGGTTCGAGTCCCGGTCGGGGTAAAAATTTGATTCATGTTTTCACATATGTAATGTGCTTCATTGGTTATTTCATGGCCCGAATGAGATTGGGAATTGAATTAAATGCTAAAATGAAGCCACGAGTGAGGTTGGGGAATCTGTAATATGAACATAGTGGCATTCAGTTAGAATGCGTTCATTCCTAAGTATAGCAGATATAAGCTATAAGGTTGGATTCCATTTAACCTTCTGTGGTGTAGTGGTAGCGCTTTGACTTAGTAATCATAAGTCCTAGGTTCGAGTCCCAGTCGGGGTAAAAAAATGATTCATGTTTTCACATATGTAATGTGCTTAATTGGTTAATTCATGGCCCGAATGAGATTGGGAATTGAATTAAATGCTAAAATGAAGCAACGAGTGAGGTTGGGGAATCTGTAATATGAACATAGTGGCATTCAGTTAGAATGCGTTCATTCCTAAGTATAGCAGATATAAGCTATAAGGTTGGATTCCTTTTAACCTTCTCTGGTGTAGTGGTAGCGCCTTGACTTAGTAATCATAAGTCCTAGGTTCGAGTCCCGGTCGGGGTAAAAAAATGATTCATGTTTTCACATATGTAATGTGCTTAATTGGTTATTTCATGGCCCGAATGAGATTGGGAATTGAATTAAATGCTAAAATGAAGCCACGAGTGAGGTTGGGGAATCTGTAATATGAACATAGAGGTTTTCAGTTTGAAAGCATTCATTCCTAAGTATAGCAGATATAAGCTATAAGGTTGGATTCCTTTTAACCTTCTGTGGTGTAGTGGTAGCGCATTGACTTAGTAATCATAAGTCCTAGGTTCGAGTCCCGGTCGGGGTAAAAAAATGATTCATGTTTTCAAATATGTAATGTGCTTAAATGGTTAATTCATGGCCCGAATGAGATTGGGAATTGAATTAAATGCTAAAATGAAGCCACGAGTGAGGTTGGGGAATCTGTAATATGAACATAGAGGTTTTCAGTTAGAATGCGTTCATTCCTAAGTATAGCAGATATAAGCTATAAGGTTGGATTCCTTTTAACCTTCTGTGGTGTAGTGGTAGCGCCTTGACTTAGTAATCATAAGTCCTAGGTTCGAGTCCCAGTTGGGGTAAAAAAATGATTCATGTTTTCACATATGTAATGTGCTTAATTGGTTAATTCATGGTCCGAATGAGATTGGGAATTGAATTAAATGCTAAAATGAAGCCACGAGTTAGGTTGGGGAATCTGTAATATGAACATAGTGGCATTCAGTTAGAATGCGTTCATTTCTAAGTATAGCAGATATAAGCTATAAGGTTGGATTCCTTTTAACATTCTGTGGTGTAGTGGTAGCGCCTTGACTTAGTAATCATAAGTCCTAGGTTCGAGTCCCGGTCGGGGTTAAAAAATGAATCATGTTTTCACATATGTAATGTGCTTAATTGGTTATTTAATGGCAAAATGAGATTGGAAATTGAATTAAATGCTAAAATGAAGCCACGAGTGAGGTTGGGGAATCTGTAATATGAACATAGTGGCATTCAGTTAGAATGCGTTCATTCCTAAGAATAGCAGATATAAGCTATAAGGTTGGATTCCTTTTAACCTTCTGTGGTGTAGCGGTAGCGCCTTGACTTAGTAATCATAAGTCCTAGGTTCGAGTCCCAGTCGGGGTAAAAAAATGAATCATGTTTTCACATATGTAATGTGCTTAATTGGTTATTTCATAGCAAAATGAGATTGGGAATTGAATTAAATGCTAAAATGAAGCCACGAGTTAGGTTGGGGAATCTGTAATATGAACATAGTGGCATTCAGTTAGAATGCGTTCATTCCTAAGTATAGCAGATATAAGCTATAAGGTTGGATTCCTTTTAACCTTCTGTGGTGTAGTGGTAGCGCCTTGAATTAGTAATCATAAGTCCTAGGTTCGAGTCCCGGTTGGGGTAAAAAAATTATTCATGTTTTCACATATGTAATGTGCTTAATTGGTTATTTCATGGCCCGAATGAGATTGGGAATTGAATTAAATGCTAAAATGATGCCACGAGTGAGGTTGGGGAATCTGTAATATGAACATAGTGTCATTCAGTTAGAATGTGTTCATTCCTAAGTATAGCATATATAAGCTTTAAGGTTGGATTCCTTTTAACCTTCTGTGGTGTAGTGGTAGCGCCTTGACTTAGTAATCATAAGTCCTAGGTTCGACTCCCGGTCGGGGTAAAAAAATGATTCATGTTTTCACATATGTAATGTGCTTAATTGGTTATTTCATGGCCCGAATGAGATTGGGAATTGAATTAAATGCTAAAATGAAGCCACGAGTGAGGTTGGTGAATCTGTAATATGAACATAGAGATTTTCAGTTACAATGCGTTCATTCCTAAGTATAGCAGATATAAGCTATAAGGTTGGATTCCTTTTAACCTTCTGTGGTGTAGTGGTAGCGCATTGACTTAGTAATCATAAGTCCTAGGTTCGAGTCCCGGTCGGGGTAAAAAAATGATTCATGTTTTCAAATATGTAATGTGCTTAATTGGTTAATTCATGGCCCGAATGAGATTGGGAATTTAAATAAATGCTAAAATGAAGCCACGAGTGAGGTTGGGGAATCTGTAATATGAACATAGAGGTTTTCAGTTAGAATGCGTTCATTCCTAAGTATAGCAGATATAAGCTATAAGGTTGGATTCCTTTTAACCTTCTGTGGTGTAGTGGTAGCACCTTGACTTAGTAATCATAAGTCCTAGGTTCGAGTCCCGGTCGGGGTAAAAAAATGATTCATGTTTTCACATATGTAATGTGCTTAATTGGTTAATTCATGGCCCGAATGAGATTGGGAATTGAATTAAATGCTAAAATGAAGCCACGAATTAGGTTGGGGAATCTGTAATATGAACAAATTGGCATTCAGTTAGAATGCGTTCATTCCTAAGTATAGCAGATATAAGCTATAAGGTTGGATTCCTTTTAACCTTCTGTGGTGTAGTGGTAGCGCCTTGACTTAGTAATCATAAGTCCTAGGTTCGAGTCCCAGTCGGGGTAAAATAATTAATCATGTTTTCACATATGTAATGTGCTTAATTGGTTATTTCATAGCAAAATGAGATTGGTAATTGCATTAAATGCTAAAATGAAGCCACGAGTGACGTTGGGGAATCTGTAATATGAACATAGTGGCATTCAGTTAGAATGCGTTCATTCCTAAGTATAGCAGATATAAGCTATAAGGTTGGATTCCTTTTAACCTTCTGTGGTGTAGTGGTAGCGCCTTGACTTAGTAATCATAAGTCCTAGGTTCGAGTCCCGGTCGGGGTAAAAAAATGAATCATGTTTTCATATATGTAATGTGCTTCATTGGTTATTTCATGTCCCGAATGAGATTGGGAATTGAATTAAATGCTAAAATGAAGCCACGAGTGAGGTTGGGGAATCTGTAATATGAACATAGTGGCATTCAGTTAGAATGCGTTCATTCCTAAGTATAGCAGATATAAGCTTTAAGGTTGGATTCCTTTTAACCTTCTGTGGTGTAGTGGTAGCGCCTTGACTTAGTAATCATAAGTCCTTGGTTCAAGTCCCGGTCGGGGTAAAAAAATGGTTCATGTTTTCACATATGTAATGTGCTTAATTGGTTATTTCATGGCCCAAATAAGATTGGGAATTGAATTAAATGCTAAAATGAAGCCACGAGTGAGGTTGGGGAATCTGCAATATGAACATAATGGCATTCAGTTAGAATGCGTTCATTCCTAAGTATAGCAGATATAAGCTTTAAGGTTGGATTCCTTTTAACCTTCTGTGGTGTAGTGGTAGCGCCTTGACTTAGTAATCATAAGTCCTAGGTTCGAGTCCCGGTCGGGGTAAAAAAATGATTCATGTTTTCACATATGTAATGTGCTTAATTGGTTAATTCAAGGCCAGAATGAGATTGGGAATTGAATTAAATGCTAAAATGAAGCCACGAGTGAGGTTTGGGAATCTGTAATATAAACATAGTGGCATTCAGTTAGAATGCGTTCATTCCTAAGTATAGCAGATATAAGCTATAAGGTTGGATTCCTTTTAACCTTCTCTGGTGTAGTGGTAGCGACTTGACTTAGAAATCATAAGTCCTAGGTTCGAATCCTGGTCGGGTTAAAAAAATAATTCATGTTTTCACATATGTAATGTGCTTAATTGGTTATTTCATGGCCCGAATGAGATTGGGAATTGAATTAAATGCTAAAATGAAGCCACGAGTGAGGTTGGGGAATCTATAATATGAACATAGTGGCATTCAGTTAGAATGCGTTCATTCCTAAGTATAGCAGATATAAGCTATAAGGTTGGATTCCTTTTTACCTTCTGTGGTGTAGTGGTAGCGCCTTGACTTAGTAATCATAAGTCCTAGGTTCGAGTCCCGGTTGGGGTAAAAAAATTATTCATGTTTTCACATATGTAATGTGCTTAATTGGTTATTTCATGGCCCGAATGAGATTGGGAATTGAATTAAATGCTAAAATGAAGCCACGAGTGAGGTTGGGGAATCTGTAATATGAATATAGTGGCATTCAGTTAGAATGCGTTCATTCCTAAGTATAGCAGATATAAGCTATAAGGTTGGATTCCTTTAAACCTTCTGTGGTGTAGTGGTAGCGCCTTGACTTAGTAATCATAAGTCCTAGGTTCGAGTCCCGGTCGGGGTAAAAAAATGATTCATGTTTTCACATATGTAATGTGCTTAATTGGTTATTTCATGGCCCGAATGAGATTGGGAATTGAATTAAATGCTAAAATGAAGCCACGAGTGAGGTTGGGGAATCTGTAATATGAACATAGTGGCATTCAGTTAGAATGCGTTCATTCCTAAGTATAGCAGATATAAGCTATAAGGTTGGATTACTTTTAACCTTCTGTGGTGTAGTGGTAGCGCCTTGACTTAGTAATCATAAGTCCTAGGTTCGAGTCCTAGTCGCGGTAAAAAAATTATTCATGTTTTCACATATGTAATGTGCTTAATTGGTTAATTCATGGCCCGAATGAGATTGGGAATTGAATTAAATGCTAAAATGAAGCCACGAGTGAGGTTGGGGAATCTGTAATATGAACATAGTGGCATTCAGTTAGAATGTGTTCATTCCTAAGTATAGCATATATAAGCTTTAAGGTTGGATTCCTTTTAACCTTCTGTGGTGTAGTGGTAGCGCTTTGACTTAGTAATCATAAGTCCTAGGTTTGAGTCCCGGTCGGGGTAAAAAAATGATTCATGTTTTCACATATGTAATGTACTTAATTGGTTATTTCATGGCCCGAATGAGATTGGGAATTGAATTAAATGCTAAAATGAAGCCACGAGTGAGGTTGGGGAATCTGTAATATGAACATAGTGGCATTCAGTTAGAATGCGTTCATTCCTAAGTATAGCAGATATAAGCTATAAGGTTTTATTCCTTTTAACCTTCTGTGGTGTAGTGGTAGCGCTTTGACTTAGTAATCATAAGTCCTAGGTTCGAGTCCCGGTCGGGGTAAAAAAATGATTCATGTTTTCACATATGTAATGTGCTTCATTGGTTATTTCATGGCCCGAATGAGATTGGGAATTGAATTAAATGCTAAAATGAAGCCACGAGTGAGGTTGGGGAATCTGTAATATGAACATAATGGCATTCAGTTAGAATGCGTTCATTCCTAAGTATAGCAGATATAAGCTATAAGGTTGGATTCCTTTTAACCTTCTGTGGTGTAGTGGTAGCGCCTTGACTTAGTAATCATAAGTCCTAGGTTCGAGTCCCGGTCGGGGTAAAAAAATGAATCATTTTTTCACATATGTAATGTGCTTAATTGGTTATTTCATGGCCCGAATGAGATTGGGAATTGAATTAAATGCTAAAATGAAGCCACGAGTGAGGTTGGGGAATCTGTAATATGAATATAGTGGCATTCAGTAAGAATGCGTTCATTCCTAAGTATAGCAGATATAAGCTTTAAGGTTGGATTCCTTTTAACCTTCTGTGGTGTAGTGGTAGTGCCTTGACTTAGTAATCATAAGTCCTAGGTTCGAGTCCCGGTCGGGGTAAAAAAATGATTCAGGTTTTCACATATGTAATGTGCTTCATTGGTTATTTCATGGCTCGATTGAGATTGTGAATTGAATTAAATGCTAAAATGAAGCCACGAGTGAGGTTGGAGAATCTGTAATATGAACATAGTGGCATTCAGTTAGAATGCGTTCATTCCTAAGTATAGCAGATATAAGCTATAAGGTTTTATTCCTTTTAACGTTCTGTGGTGTAGTGGTAGTGCCTTGACTTAGTAATCATAAGTCCTAGGTTCGAGTCCCGGTCGGGGTAAAAAAATTATTCATGTTTTCACATATATAACGTGCTTAATTGGTTATATATATATATATATATATATATATATATATATATATATATATATATATATATATATATATATATATATATATATATATATATATATATATATATATATATATATATATATATATATATATATATATATGTATGTATGTATATATATACACATGTACATATATATATATATATATATATATATATATATATATATATATATATATATATATATATATATATATATATATATATATATATATATATATATATATATATATATATATATATATATATATATATATATATATATATATATATATATATATATATATATATATATATATATATATATATATATATATATATATATATATATATATATATATATATATATATATATATATATATATATATATGGTATTAAGATCAATGATTAGGTATATGCTGAAGAAAGCATACATGGAGAAAATATAACCATGTTTATAATATACATATATATATATATATATATATATATATATATATATATATATATATATATATATATATATATATATATATATATATATATATATATATATATATATATAAGATATTAAGATCAACGATCAGGTATATACTGAAGAAAGTATACATGGAGAAATCATAAGCATGTTTATAATATATATATATATATATATATATATATATATATATATATATATATATATATATATATATATATATGTATGTATGTATGTATGTATGTATGTATGTATGTATGTGTCTATCTAATTGTGATTACCTAATTGTGTTTACTTTAAAGAGCCCATAGCTCGTATCTTCCCGTCTCTTGATCGTTTCCATTTTATACTTAGTGATACTTATCATACCTGTCCTTAAAACTATGGATTGAGATAGCATTAACTACCTCCACGCTTAGCCAATTCCAATTATCAACTACTCTTACACTGAAAAAGTATTTCCTTACATCCTGCAAAGAAGTTTTCTTACGAAGCTTCAAACTGTGACCTCTAGTTCTAGAGCCAGCCATATCAAAATATCGATCCCTATGTGCTTACCTAATTGTGTTTACGGGAAAGTGCCCAATAGCTCGTATCTTCCCGTCTCCTGATCGGTTCCATTTTATACTTAGTGATGCATATCATACCTGTCCTTAAAACTATGGATTGAGATAGCATTAACTACTTCCTCGCTTAGCCAATTCCAATCATCAACTACTCTTACACTGAAAAAGTATTTTCTTACATCCTGCAAAGAAGTTTTCTTACGAAGCTTCAAACTATGACCTCTAGTTCTAAAGCATGCCATATCAAAATATCGATCCCTATCCACTCTATCATAACCATAAAGGAATTTAAAAACTGTCACCATATCCCCCCTCAATTTTATAGCTTCGAGTGATGGTAAGTTTAATTCCTTCAGCCTCTCATCATAACTGAGGTTGCGTATTTCTGGCACCAGTTTCGTGGCATGTCTTTGAACTTTTTCAAGCTTTGCAATGTGCTTTTTCAAGTGTGGATTCCAAAAGGGGGCTGCATATTCGAGTTTTGGCCTCACATAGGTTACATAAATATTTCTGAGCATTTCCTTGTCCATGTGCCTGAAGGCTACCCTTACATTTGATAAGAATGCATATACTGCCCTTACTATGCCATTTATATGTATTTCTGGAGGCAAATCTGCCAGTATGTTTTCTCCTAGATCTCTCTCATTTTCTGTCTCTTGAAGTTGTACTCCAGCCACCGAGTAGTCAAGCTTGGGCCTTCTTGCACTTGTACCCATTCCCATTACCTTACATTTTGAAGTATTGAATTTCATTAACCATTTTTCTGACCACTCATGCAGATTATTTAGATCCTCCTGAAGTTCTCTACCATTGTTCTCGTTTTTTACTTTCTTCACAATCTTTGCATCATCTGCAAACATATTCATGAATGAATTTACAGACTCTGGTAGGTCATTTACATATACAAGGAACAAAAGTGGCCCTAACACTGAACCCTGTGGAACTCCACTACTAACTCTTCTCCATTCAGACACTGAGTGTCTTACTCTAACCCTCTGTTCCCTTCCTTCTAAGTAAGTTTTTATCCATTCCAAAACATTTCCACCTATTCTAGCCATTGCTTGCAGTTTCCTAATAAGTCTCCCATGTAGAACAGTGTCAAACACTTTCTGGAAGTCTAGGAATATGCAATCTGCCCAGCCCTCTCTTTCCTGTAAGATTCGGCTTACCTCATCATAAAATTCTAATAAGTTTGTTACTGTTGATCTACTGTCTCTGAAGTCATGTTGCCTCACTGACAAAAAGTTGAAGGATTCCAAGTGAAGAGATATATGTTTCCATAGTACTTTCTCCATAACTTTGCAAACTATGCTGGTCAAGGAAACTGGTCTATAGTTCAGAGCCGTATCCCTCTATCCCTTTTTGAAGATAGGTATCACATTTGCTTGTTTCCAGCATCTTGGAATCTCCCCTGACTCCAGTGACTTTTTAAATATGATACTTAGTGCTACTGATATTGAGATTGCGCATTTTTTAATCACATGAGGGGATATGTGATTACCAAATTGTGATTACCTAATTTTGTTTACGCGAAAGAGCCCAAAGCTCGTATCATCCCGTCTCCTGATCAGTTCCATTTTATACTTAGTGATACTTATCATACCTGTCCTTAAAACTATGGATTGAGATAGCATTAACTACCTCATCGCTTAGCCAATTCCAATTATCAACTACTCTTACACTGAAAAAGTATTTTCTTACATCCTGCAAAGAAGTTTTCTTACGAAGCTTCAAACTATGACCTCTAGTTCTAGAGCCAGCCATATTAAAATATCGATCCCTATCCACTCTGTCATAACCATGAAGGAATTTAAAGACTGTCACCATATCCCCCCTCACTCTTCTAGCTTCGAGTGATGGTAAGTCTAATTCCCTCAGCCTCTCATCATAACTGAGATTGCGTATTTCTGGCACCAGTTTCGTGGCATGTCTTTGAACTTTTTCAAGCTTAGCCATGTGCTTTTTCAAGTGCGGATTCCAAAAGGTGGCTGCATATTCGAGTTTTGGCCTCACATAGGTTACATAAATATTTCTGAACATTTCCTTGTCCATGTGCCTGAAGGCTACCCTTACATTTGATAAGAATGCATATGCTGCCCTTACTATGCCATTTATATGTATTTCTGGAGACAAATCTGCCAGTATGTTTACTTCTAGATCTCTCTCATTTTCTGTCTCTTGAAGTTGTACTCCAGCCACCGAGTAGTCAAGCTTGGGCCTTCTTGCACTTGTACCCATTCTCATTACCTTACATTTTAAAGTATTGAATTTCATTAGCCACTTTTCTGACCACTCATGCAGATTATTTAGATCCTCCTGAAGTTCTCTACCATTGTTCTCGTTTTTTACTTTCTTCACAATCTTTGCATCATCTGCAAACATATTCATGAATGAATTTACAGACTCTGGTAGGTCATTTACATATACAAGGAACAAAAGTGGCCCTAACACTGAACCCTGTGGAACTCCACTACTAACTCTTCTCCATTCAGACACTGAGTGTCTTACTCTAACCCTCTGTTCCCTTCCTTCTAAGTAAGTTTTTATCCATTCCAAAACATTTCCACGTATTCTAGCCATTGATTGCAGCTTCCTAATAAGTCTCCCATGTGGAACAGTGTCAAACGCTTTCTGGAAGTCTAGGAATATGCAATCTGCCCAGCCCTCTCTTTCCTGTAAGATTTGGCTTACCTCATCATAAAATTCTCATAAGTTTGTTTCTGTTGATCTACCTTCTCTGAAGCCATGTTGCCTCACTGACAAAAAGTTGAAGGATTCCAAGTGAAGAGAGATATGCTTCCTTAGTAGTTTCTCCATAACTTTGCAAACTATGCTGGTCAAGGAAACTGGTCTATAGTTCAGAGCCGTATCCCTCCTTCCCTTTTTGAAGATAGGTATCACATTTGCTTGTTTCCAGCATCTTGGAATCTCCCCTGACTCCAGTGACTTTTTAAATATGATACTTAGTGCCACTGATATTGAGTTTGCGCATTTTTTAAGCACATGAGGGGATATGTCATCAGGACCTGTAGCTTTATGAACATCTAAATCCATCAGAGCTTTGCATACCTCTGTGGCTGTAAGGTTGATGTTCTCTAATACCGGCCCTTGAGCTTTTATCACTGCAATCTGAGGGGGTGGGGTATTTTCTACTGTAAATACTGACTGAAACTCCTTGTTCAATTCTTTGCAGATCTCTTCATCCGTCTCAGTGATGCTTCCATCTGCTCTCTTTAGCCTTAAAACCTGTTCTTTTACCTTCAGTTTTCCTCTGATAAAGCTGTGGAAAAGCTTGGGATTTTCTTTAGCCTTCCTGATGATGTCCCTCTCATAGTCTCTCTCTGCCTCTCTCCTTTTACTTAGGTAGTCATTTCTTGCTCTTTTGTAGGTTTGCCAGGCATTTATGTTTTTTCTCCTCCTATATCTTTTCCAGCATTTGTCTCTCCACTCCTTAGCTCTTTTACACCCATTATCGAACCATTTCTCTCTGGCATGAATTACACCTACTTTGGTGACAGGTATGCAGCAATCTACTATCTTCCCATATTTCTCACAAAAGATGTCATACATTTCTTGTACAGATTTGTTGTAAAATAAGGTTCTCCAGTCAAGAACTGCAAAAAGCTCATTCATTTTGATGTAATCTTCTTTTGGATAGTTCCTCCTCATGTCCTCAGTGCCTCTACTCTCAGGAAGAATATCTTCAATGATATACTCCATCAACAACACACAGTGGTCACTCTTTCCAATTGGTGGTACATACTCAATTTTTTCAATATCCAACACATTATCTGTGAACACTAGATCAAGTAGTGATGGCTCATCCCCACCCCTGGCCCTTGTTGGTTCCATTACATGTTGGTGTAGGAAATTCCCTTGTCTGCAATCTAGGAATCTTGCCCCGAATGAGTCCTCACCACTGTGTGGGTCAAGATTTATCCAATCTATCTCTTTATGATTAAAGTCTCCCATAATCAAAATCCTACATTTTTTTGTTCCCGTGCCATGTTAACAACTGAGTTTATGACTTCAATAGTACCTATATGACTTTCCTCATAAACTTCAAGCCTAGTTTGGTTCCTTGGTGGGTTGTATACAACAGTTATTATAATGCTCTCTGACCCAGTATTTATGCGAGCAACAAGAAATTCCTTGAACTCACTTTCTATAGCCAAGTTTATTTCTTCAACTTGAATCCTTTCACTTATGAGCAGTGCTATCCCTCCACCAGTCCTCTCAGATCTTTCAACCCTTAGTATTCTGAAGCCCTTAGGAAAAACTGTGACACTGTTTATGTCCTCACTCAACTTAGTCTCTGTAATTGCTACTATATCTGCCTTACTGTTGTGAATCCTATCTTTTAATTCTACTGCCTTACCAGCTAATCCATCAGCATTTGTGTATAACAATCTTAATGAGGCCCCATCCCCTGATTTTCTGTCATTATCTTCTTTATCTCCCCTTTGTCTGGAAGAACTCTGTAATGAAAAATTTTCTTCTCTTCTTCATTTCTTTCATCATTTAACCTTCTTGCCTCTTGCAACAAGTTTTTGATCTTTCCCATCTCTTCCTGTGTTCAGTATTGTCTAATGAACAATTCTTTGAATTCTTGAAGGTCTTTTAGACTTTTTTTTCTCAACAATATTTCCCTACATGTTTCCCCTCTCTCAAAGGTTACTTTTGTTGGTCTCGGCTTTCCTTCCCTCGAATATTTACCTAGTTGGTGTATGTTTACAATATCCTCAGGACCACATACTACTCCTAGCTTTCTTATCAGGTCTACAACCCTAGCTTTATTTTCTTCAAGTCTCCCCTGCCATGTTGGCTCCTGGGATTCGCTTATGCCTGAGATTACCACTGTCTTCTCCTTATCAAGTGCCTGTCTGATGAGTGGGTTTGCCCTTTCCATCACAACGTCTTTCATTTTTTCGATTACTGTCTCTTTATAGTCAACTGTTTGTATGTTTTCCAGTGCCACCACCTTTACAGCCTATTTTACTGCCACATTCCCCTTTATTGCATCAGCAAAGGAAGTTTTCATGGCATCATTTTCCATATTCAGCTCCTGGAACTCTTTTCTGAACTGTTCAATGTTTTCCTTAATCTGGACATTCCAAGCAGCAATCTCGTCTCTCTCAGAAGAAAGCAGTGAACTAACATCTAATTCCTTTAGGTTGTCATTCAGCTGTTTGTTTTTTATCTTCTTGTTTAGAAATTCTAGATTCTAGTTGACTCTTTTCCCCTTCCAGCTTCTTTATTCTTTTTTCTAGTTCCTTTCTCTCCTGCCCTTGTGCTTTATTTGCTTCCTCCAAAGATCTTATTTGCTCTCTGAGTGCTTCATTCTCTTTCATTTCTCCATCCATATTCCGAATTTTTTCATCAAAGCTTATAACTATTGCCTCTAAATTCTTGATTTTCTGTTTAAGTCTCCTAATGGCTACCCCTCCTACCGACCCATGGATTTGGGAGGTTTGGGAGAGAGATGGCCTCATTTTTATGTTCTCCCTCTCACAGAATATATATATATATATATATATATATATATATATATATATATATATATATATATATATATATATATATATATATATATATATATATATATATATATATATATATATATATATATATATATATATATATATATATATATATATATATATATATATATATATATATATATATATATACTAAAACAAAATGGGATACAATTATATTTCCTAGAATACATTGATTCATAAAAGTTTTTGAAATTTTAAGCAAAGCCAATAGATGTATTAAAGTATATGCAAACTGAAATACTCTAGAACAAGTTGTAGTAATAAAATAATGTCAAAGCTTGTTATTGGTAAGTAATTTGCAAACATGAAATGTTTAGATATCTATGATAAAGAAAATTATTTATGCATAGTAACCCTATATATATAGACGATATGATTATTATAATTAATTATTTATTTCAAACATCTATCATGAGAGGTAATGATTTCTATTGGCGACCGCAGGATAATTAAGCACATTTCTCTTTCAATTCAATTGTTATACCATACATTTAGACAATAAATTGATATCTGTAATTCGGATAGTTAACCATTTATCTTTAAGTATTGGTAAATTTAAATTTAATAACCAGATACTACACAAAGCTATTAAAGCACTTTTTATTTCTTTAAATTGTAAATAATTGTTGTACACTATGTGCTTTTTGTGCTGCCAAAACAACATGGCCGAATAAAGATGGCCACCATCAACTTGTAAACAATGAGGTTGTGATGTTAAATATATTGGTGTTTTTAACCTCTCTGAAAGTTTATGAATTAATTTTAATTATGGAAAAATACGTATAAATTTCAATAAGGTTTGTTTAATTGTATTTTACCCAGTTTTTAATATTTATGACGTTAAATTTTACTTTGGAAAAAGTTTGGTGTGAACCCGGTGTCTATATCCGGATGGAATGAACAGTGGTTGACAATAGTTTTATGTTCAGATTTACTCGTTAAGTCTCTTATTTATGTATTTATTCTGTAAATATTTACTTTCCTACCCCAATTTAGAAAGAAACCTCATGAAATTAGGTCCCCATGGGTATCTGGATATGGGGTATTGAAAATGAACATATCACTCTGCATTGTGGAGTCAGATATACCTAAGGACGAATGAGCCCCAATATTTTTTTATTTACTAATATTTAATCGGTCGGTCACCCTTACACAACCCTAAAAATTATCAGGCCCCTAAACCCTTAACATAGTTCAGGGCAGAATGCATAACCGTCAGGCTGGCAATGCTGTGGCACCACTTGGCACCCTATGGATCATGCCTATTAGAGCGAAGATGCGTACGATGAATAACCCCTAGAATTCCATGTAAAGTTAAGTAACCCCATAAATTGTCAGGTGGTCACTGCTGCAGCACCGCTTGGCACCCTATGGTTCATAGTCATCA
Source organism: Halocaridina rubra (assembly GCA_037179515.1). Classification (NCBI taxonomy): domain Eukaryota; kingdom Metazoa; phylum Arthropoda; class Malacostraca; order Decapoda; family Atyidae; genus Halocaridina; species Halocaridina rubra. Next base: position 39,350 of record JAXCGZ010005894.1, on the reverse strand, counting down.
GCGTATAGCTGCGTAAAATGAGTATCCTTTCTAAACGATTGGCATTGTTCAGGGCTGCATGCATGACAGGCAGGCTAGCACTGCTGTGTCACTTTGGCACCTGCTGATTCACTCACCAGTGTGTAGTTATGTTTGATCAATAACCCTTCCGAACCCCATGTAAAGGTACATAACCCCCTGTAAAATATTGGATTAGCTTAGGTGACTTGTCATTATTTTTGTCTATAAGATCGGCACTAGTTTTCTTCATGCACTGATCAGTTATAAAGACAGCAAGAGCGTAAACAAACCAAAGATTCATGACAGCTCTAGACCTGACCTTCATACGAGTTTATTCTTTTGGAATCTTTTATTTGTTTGCCGTTAACAAGTAAATGAGTTGCAAGCATTTGTGAAGATTTTTGGAAACAAGTGGGGGGGATGATGTTGAGGTTATTGGCTCAGTAGTCGGCAGTTATTCTTATGGAATGATTATCCTTTATATGTGGAACTGAATTGTTCTGTAAAGTATTCATTAATGTAAAAACTTATTTACATTGCCAGTCACTTTTTGGTAGCCACTTGCTGATCGTTCAAATTACTAAATACAATTTCTCTTCTTATAAAAGATGTATATAAAATGCTAACTAATTTTTACATATATGGACATCATTATTGGACAGGAGGACTATTTGAATTTTGTAAAGAAGAGTGATTGAATGGTTAGGTTAGGTTATGTACAATCTCCTATAGGTAGTGAGATTGAATGTACGCTAAAGTGTCACTATTGCCACAAGATTACGCTTTGTACCTAGAGAATCACTGTGCCCCTAAACTGGAACAGTCTAGGGGCAAAAAACTTACTGAATGCAGGCGAAACTTGCTGATAGATGTTCAATTTAGGATAAACTGGTTAAGACACACCTCAGTGCTGTCAACTTTAGAGGGCACTCCTCATGATTGACCAACAGGAGATAACCTAACCTAAGGTGCTCTATCTCCAGTTGCTTAATAATATGTGATATCTCCAGTTGGCCAATATGTGAGAAGTGGTTTCTCCGATTGACGGTGCTGAGGTGCTCCTCCTCCAGTTTATCCTTCAATTTATATAGATAACATTGTCTTTCTGGAACTAAAATGCATTTAAGCACATTTGGATGTGTATTTAGGGTATAATTATGTGTTTATCAGTGTAATTTTAACATGACTGTATGCTTAAAAATCTATTTATTTGTTAATACCATATGATTTGTGTGTTGTTTGGTAGAATAAGAATTTTGTAGGTATTTACCACTGTTACTTCTCATTTAGGTATGGGGATAGTAGTAGCACGTTGGTTAGAGCACTCTACTTTGTAGGTGTCAGACCCGCAGTTGAATCTCCTGCAGGCATTAAGAATGGCATTCAGCCTTATTTCTCCTGTTCCAAACTTGTCTGCATCTACCCCTGTAGTGGAAATTAATAGTGGCACATCAAAATGCAAATAAACAAACTTCTCATTTAGTAATGCTGTCATTTTATTAGATTAATTGTCATAAACAAACTGTGGCCACCATGGCCAAGTGATAATTTTCACAGCTTTGATTCGTCAGGTCAAGGGTTCTCAGCCCGACATGGTGTGAGGTTAGAGAGGGCATTCACTGAGGGTAATGGCCACACTTACCAAGACCAAAGTTCTTTGCAAGAAGGTATCGACCTAGGTCTTAATAGAAAAGGGATTCTGTGATGTGTATCTGATCATATCACATCACATCACATATTTATTGCATTTTAAATGTATATTTTTTTACTATTGCTTTTTAACAATAATTTTCTCTTTGCAGGTTGACCGTGGCTGTAATGAAATAGCCGATATAAAGTTAAATAACAGAAAGGCTGGAGAGGGGCGAAAATAAAAGAGAGATAAAAGGCGGACGAGAAAAAAATCGGAAATGAGTTCGCAAGACGGCAAAGGTACCCAAACAAATCGTTGAGCAAACAACCACCACTTTTGCAGCCCAGTCACACAAAAGATAGATATAAATAAAGAGATAAATTAATTGTATAAATCGCCCTTCCCCACCACAGAGTTGCTTTTGAAAAATATTTTAATAAGTTATTAAGACCTAGCTCGCTCTCATATAGGCTAGACCTATCTCGAGCGCTTCGTGTAAGTGCTGTAACTTGCTGGACAGATATTTTCTGTTTTTTACAGTATGTTTGCATGAGGTGCATTGCTGAGCTTCCATTTAAAAAATCATCCGTTTTGCCTCACGCATATTCATATTAACTGCATTTTTTTCATTTGGCATTTTCAATTGACTTTGAACCCCCTTGTAACCTTCTTTTTTTAATTTTTTCTCCCAAATTTTTGCTTTGGAAATTTTGTAAGTGGTGGAGCTGCAAATAGTTTTTCCTTCATTTCATTTTAGTTTACATTTTTAGTTTCCATTAACCAAGATTTGTGCTTTATATTGTATGAGTATTTTTTTTAAATTAGCTTTATAATGTTAGATTTAATACTTACTTTACCTTATATAATATTATTTAGTTTTAATAATATTTAACTTATATATATATATATATATTTTTTTATGGGTATTGTTTCCAATATATATTTTCGCCATTTTTCTACTTTATGGTAAGCTGTTTACAACTCTTTTATCACAATTTTCAGTTCCTTACAACAGTATTATAAACATTTGATTATACCAGCACTCAAAATCTTCACAAGAATTAGTAAAATATAAATTGTGAGAGAGGTGAGACCTTAGTAAAGATTAATGAGTGTTCTTTTAGTAGTTCGTCGATGATACGATATTGTTTCTTGTTTATTCCCTCACTGATTTGAGTCTATTTTTTATTTGGAAGAGTATGGGAATATTTTTCTATTTGCAAGTCAACTATTGTGTACAGTATACAGTAATCCCTCGTTTATCGCGGGTGTGCGGTTCCAGGACCACCCACAATAGGTGAAAATCCGCGAAGTAGTAGCACCATATTTATTACAGGTATTTTACAATTATTTGTACCTTTACTGTGTAAATCCTCCCTGCACTGTTAACAACTCGCCCTTTACTTTATTAATAACAGCGCGCAAGCGTAAATTTATATGAGTGTGACAGGTAAGTTGACCATAAATAACAGCGCGCAAGCGTAAAGCTACATGAACTTGATAAGTAAGCTTACAGTGAATGACGTGATGATGGCGTTTACATACTGCACACCAATGACAGCTTTACGGCTGCTTGTTGCGAGAGAAGAACATGGTAATGGGGAGTTGCTGTTGCTGTTTCTTCTTTTGTGCGAAGATACTCTTGTAAGGAGTCTTGTTATCGTCGATAATATTGCAGAAGTGCACCGAACGAACCATATCATCGTCATGCTACTGCGAGACAGTGTGCATGCTGTTGTTGTTCTTCCTCTTCTTCGCTCGCTGATTTTGTCATTTCCTCCAAGTCTTCATCAGTCAACGGCTGCGAGTGGCAGTCGATCAGTTCATTGACGTCTTTGTGAGTCATATCTTTAAAGCCTTCTCCTCCTAGCAATGCAGCCAACTTCACAGCTTTCTCAACGGCCGAGTTATGCACCTTGTCAGGAGCGAATCCCTTGTAGTCGTAGATGACTTCAGGCCAAAATTTCTTCCAGCTGGCATTGATTGTGGCTGGTTTCATCTCTTTGAGTGCATTCTGAGTATTTTGAAGGCATGTAGCAATCGTGTAGTTACGCCAGTACGCCTTCAGTGCGAATTATTTGTCTGCATCCATGGAGTCAACCAGGTTCGCTAGGGCATTTCGTATGTAGAGGGCCTTGAACTCATGAATACGCCTTGATCCATAGACTGAATCAATGATGTCGTATTCGGTGGCAGGAACTCTACCTGAACTCCGTCATAATGGAGATCAGAAGTGTGGCCACCAGCATTATCCATCAACAGAAGGACTTTAAATTAAAGGCCCTTCTCCACAAGATAAACTCTGACCTGAGGGATAAAGCATTGGTAAAACCAGTCCGATGTGAGGCTTTTCGTGATCCAAGCCCTAGGGTTATGCATTCAATGCACTGGCAGCTGATTTTGGTTTTTATTCTTCAAAGCCCTAGGGTTGTTAGACTTGTAGATAAGCCCAGGCTTTAACATAAAGCCCGCAGCATTCCCGCACATGACGAGGGTAAAGCGGGCTTTGTGCGCTTTAAATCCCAGGGCTTTAGCTTCTTCCTTGAAAAGAAAAGTGCAAGACGACATTCTCCTCCAAAATAACCCAGTCTCATCCATGTTGAACACTTACTCAGGAGCATAACCGCCTTCCTCAATAATTTTCTTGAAGTCGTTGTTCATATAATCTTCAGCTGCAGCTGTATCTGCAGAGGCAGCTTCGCCATGCACCAAAACGCTCTTTAGGCCAAAGTGATTTTGAAATTTGGCGAACCATCCCTTGCTAGCAACAAACTATGGTTTCCTCGGTGGAGAATCGCTGGACGGTCCTTTCTCCTCCTCCTCGCGGTTGCCACTGTCGTCGTTGGGTTTGTTTGTATGATACTGATGTCTAAGCTGATGTTCTTCCTGCAATCAGCAATCCACCGGGCCAAAGCAGATTCCATTCGCACTATTATCTTATTGCGGGGTGTTACGACCCTCTTCGCTGTTTTGTTAAAAGTAAGAGTTGGTGTCTTCCTGATATCCGCGTCTTCCCTCTTGATGTAGCAAACAGTAGATTCGTTGATGCCGAAATGGAGACCGACAGCCGAGAACCTTCTTCCTTCCTTCAGCATATCTAACAGTTTTGCCTTATCTGCTATGGTCAACATCTTCCTTTGCCACTTAGGCTGACTACCAGAAGCCTTAGAAGATGAAGGATGCTTGGGCGGCATTGCAGGGGTTGAATACACAAGCAAAGTTTTCCCAAAAAAACACAAGCACAATGTATTAAGAGCCACAACGCAAACGGCGCACACGTGAGTAACTGAATGGGTGAGGCGAGACAATGGAAGATGCTGGGAGAATCAAGCTTCAATCAAAAAGCCAATCAGACCCCAGTATACAGACATAATTCTTTGATTCGTCGTCTCCCACCCATCAGCTAATAGCATCCCGTGTGCTATCTTACGTAGGTGCGACCCTTTGCGTTTTCCAAGACGCTGATACTAGTATCGTATTTTATATGGTGCAATACTGTGAGTTACTTGTTTAAATTTGTGTTTTGTACTATTTTTTACTGTTTTCTTATTCTTAGGCTAGGAAATACTTTTTTTTATCAATAAAATAATGAATATACTGGAAATTTTAATATTTCCACATATCGTGGCTTCCCAGAAAATCTGAGATATAAAATACATATGCTCGCCATAAAACTCCGCAATGCACTTAATTCGCGGAAGATGAATCGCGATATAGCAAGGGATTACTATATATATATATATATATATATATATATATATATTATATATATATATATATATATATATATATATATATATATATATATATATATATACACACACAGTGATCCTTCGTTTATCGCGAGGGTTAGGTCCCGGGACCCGTCGCGATAGAGGAATTTTTGCGAAGTAGGATCACCCTATATGTACATAGGTAGTTTACATTTATTTTTACGTTTACTGTATATACCCTCCCTGTACTGTTAACTAACCACCCTTTACTTCATAAATACCAGCATGCAAGCGTAAATTTATATGAAAATGATAGATAAACTTACTGTGAATGAGGTGGTAATGACATGACATACTCGTGTACATAGGTATGTTACAATTATTTTTACGTTTACTGTATAAACCCTCCCTGCACTGTTAAAAAACCACCCTTTACTATATAAATAACAGCATGCAACGTAAATTTATATGTACGTGATAGGTAAACTTACCGTGAATGAGGTGGTAATGACTTTTGTAGACTCCAGAGGAAATTATTCCGCAGCCAATAACAGCTTTACGGCTGATTTATTAAAAGAAATAGTCGCTGTTTTCCTGACATTTGCCTCGTCCTTTTTGATGTAGCGAACAGTAGATTCATTGAGGCCAAAATAGCGGCCAACATCCGTAAACCTTTTTCCTTCTTTCAGCATATCTAACAGTTTCACCTTATCTGTTATGGTTAACATCTTCCTTTGCCGCTTAGGCTCACTACCAGAATCCTTAGAAGATGAAGGATGCTTGGGAGGCATTGCAGAGGTTGAAATACGTGAGGAAAAAAATCACAAGTAAAACGTATTAATAAGCACAACGTGAACGGCGCACACGTGAGTTAGACTGAACGAGTGAGTCGAGACAATGGAAGATGGTGGGAGAACCAAACTTCAATGAAAAAGCCAATCAGACCCCATGATACAGAACATACAGAAAAACAATTCTGTGATTCGTCATCTCCCACCCTTTCATCCAAGAGCATTTCATGAACTATCTCACTTTGGTGCGAGCCTTTGCATTTTCCAAGACGCCAGTACATTGTATGCTATCGGACAGTATTTCACATGATGCAATACTGTGAGTTATATATCTAAATTTATGTTTTATTTACTGTTTTCTTACTCTTAGGCTAGGAAATACTTGTTTTATGAATAAAATAATGAAAATTTCAATATGTAATAGCTCACGTAGGTGCGACCCTTTTCGTTTTCTGAAACGCTGATACCTGGTATCATATTTTACATGGTGCAATACTGTTAGTATTTATGTTTTTTACTATTTTTTACTGTTTTGTTATTCTTAGGCTAAGAAATACGTTTTTTTTATCAATGAAATCATCGAACTACTGGAAATTTTGATATATGCTAGCTCACGTAGGTACGACTCTTTGCGTTTTCAGAAGCGCTGATACCGATATCATACTTTCTATGGTGCAGAGTTGCATGTTAAAATTTTTTTTTTTTTTTTACTATTTCTTACTGTTTTATTATTCGGAGGCTGGGAAATCAATTTTTTTTATCAATAAAATAAATGAAATTTTTTTTTTCAATAAAAAAATGAAAATACTAAAAATTTGTGTTTTTTTAATATTTTAATATTCTTGCATATACCCAGAAAAGAAAAGATGTCCCCAAAAAATATCGCGATACAGTGAATTCGCGAGAGAAGAATCGCGGTAGAGCGAAGGATCACTGTATATATATATATATATATATATATATATATATATATATATATATATATATATATATATATATATATATACACCTTGTTCCTTTTATACACGAAATTGCAGTAACGCCCCCAAAAAATAATAGTAAAAGTATTCTAATTTCGCGAATACCCGAATTTTATTTTTTTTTATTTTTTTTTTTTACGAGTACAAAGAGGATTATAATAAGAAAAGATCATCATCATCATTATATATATATATATATATATATATATATATATATATATATATATATATATATATATATATATATATATATATATATACAGTGTTCCCCCAGTTATTCGCGTTTCTTGGTTCGCGTTCTCACTTTATCGCAGTTTTATTTTGGGAGAAAAAAAAAAAAAAATTTTAGATTATTGTGGCACCAGGATGGGCCAAAAAATGATAAAATAAAGCAGACTTTATCTGGTTGTAAAGAGAAACAGAGATGGAGAGTGTAATGACCTTTCAGATGTGGAGGGATTATAAAAGATGTGTAATGAATATCCAGCTCTCTGCTGGGTTTTAATATACCTCTGCATTACTTTCATGATGTCTATTCCAATAATTCTGCTTAGATCTTATTATTATTATTATTATTATTATTATTATTATTATTATTATTATCATTGGCAGCAATAATTTTCCTTTGATGATGATTGTGGAGATTACTATCATCATCATCATCATTATTATTATCATTAAGGGCTCAGCATTGTTTGTACATCTGTTGGTTTATTTACTTTTAATAACTGTGTAAAGTGCCCCTCCCTAGTTGGCTGGGACAAAGAGAGTGTGGGGGGTTGGGTAGAATAGAATGTTGGAGAGAGAGAGAGAGAATCTTTAAGTAACTCTTGTTCATTCAACCAAAACTACATTATTTATAGTAAAAATAATGGTTTAATTACGAATTCGTAGTAATAATAATCAGTAATAATAATAATAATAAGAATAGTGATAATAATAATAATAATCTCCCCAATCATCGTCAAATGGAAAATTATTGTTGCCAATAATAATAATAATAAGATCTAAGGAGATTTTTTAGAATAGACAAAATGAAAGTAATGCAGAGGTATAATAAACCCAGCAGAGAGTTGGATATTCATTACACATCTTTTATAATCCCTTCACATCTGACAGGTCATTACACTCTCCATGTCTGTTTCTCTTTACAGCCTGATAAAGGCCGTTTTATTCTATTATTTGTGGCCTGTCCTGGTGTCATAATCATCTTTAAAAAAGAATTTTTTTTTTTTCTTGCTGATCCTACTTTGCGATTTTCCTGGCTCGCGCCGGGTCCCGAAACCGAACTACCGCGATAAGGGGGGGAACACTGTATATATATATATATATATATATATATATATATATATATATATATATATATATATATATATATATATATATATATATATTATATATATATATATATATACCTAGTTCTCAGAATAACGCCCAGATACATTCTCAGAAGTGTTGGGTAAATGGAAAATCGCATGAAAAAATGAGTCATTTTCCATAGGAAACAATGATAAAGGGCATAGATACATTCCAAACCTTACATAGACACACCATGCCAAAGATATAATATAAGTAAAAAAACATATTTTATTACTATATAGCAAAGCAGAAAGCCCTGTATCAATTTTTAAGAGTATACAAAAGATATTCATATTCACTTTACAGCTAGATATTAACATACATTACTGTACTGTACTCTATTATGCAGTGGGCAACAGTCATACAGTACACTGGGACATGCATGGTGGCCGTGAACAAGTAACTTATGTGGTAGAAGAGGAGGAGGATGCAGGGGAACGAACCTCTATCTGCAAATGTATGCAAAGATAAAATAAAAATTATAAATAACCAAAGCAAGACTAAAAAACGAAAACAAAATTAATTATGCAATGCCTAGATCTACCATATGACAGATTAAAAAACTTTATCTACATTCTCTAAAGAGGCGCAGAATTAGGGGGGATATGATTGAGGTGTATAAATGGTTTAAAGGGATTAATAAGGGTGATATTAATAAAGTTTTAAAAATTAATGATCAAACCAGAACTCGTAATGGGTAATGGATTTAAGCCTGATAAATTTAGGTTCAGAAGGGAAATTGGTGAAACTTGGCTTGGTAATACCGTAAAGTATTCCTAGTAGGATAATAAATGCCAATACCTTAGACACCTTCAAATGTAGATTAGATAGACATATGACAGAGGTAGGGTGGGTGTATATATAATGTATAATGATGATGATCTTTTCTTATCATAATCCTCTTTGTACTGGTGGAAGAAGCCTCCGCGGGCACTTATATACTATATTATTATTTTTTATTTTTATTTTTTATTTTATATATATTTTTTTAATATAGTAAATAAGCACCCGCGGAGGCTTCTCCCACCAGTACAAAGAGGATTTCGATAAGAAAAGATCATCATCATTATACATTATATATACACCCACCCTATTGGGTAGAATAGAATGTTTGAGAGAGAGAGGCATCTTTAATTAACTCTTGTTCATTCAACCAAAACTACATATATTTATTGTAAAAATAATGGTTTAATTACAAATTCGTAATAATAATGATATTAATAATAATAATGATAATCTCCACAATCATCATCAAAGGAAAATTATTGTTAAAACTGATAATAATAATAATAATAATAATAATAATAATAAGATCTAAGGAGAATTTTTGGAATAGACATCATGAGAGTCATGTAGAGGTATATTAAAACCCAGCAGAGAGCTGGATATTCATTACACATCTTTTATAATCCCTTCACATCTGACAGGTCATTACACTCTCCATCTGTTTCTCTTTACAGCCTGATAAAGGCTGTTTTATTTTATTTTTTGGTCCATCCTGGTGTCACAATAATATATATATATATATATATATATATATATATATATATATATATATATATATATATATATATATATATATATATTTTTTTTTTTTTTTTTTTTTTTTTTTTTTTTTTTTGCGAAATCTGAGTTTTTTACTATTATTTTTGGGGGGCGTTATTGCAATTTCGTGGATAAAAAAATCGCATATAAAAGGAACAAAGTGTATATATATATATATATATATATATATATATATATATATATATATATATATATATATATATATATATATATATATATATATATATATAATGATGATGATGATCTTTTCTTATCGTAATCCTCTTTGTATTCGTGGAAGAAGTGTAAAAAAAAAAAAAAAAATTGGGGGGGGCATTATTCGCGAATTTAGATTTTTTTACTATTATTTTTTGGGGGCGTTATTGCAATTTCGTGTATAAAAAAATCGCGCTTAAAAGAAACAAGGTGTATATATATATATATATATATATATATATATATATATATATATATATATATATATATATATATATATATATATATATATATATATATATATATATGGAAGGAAAAGCCCATTAAATAAAAAAACGAAAATATATATATGTAAAGTACTTATTAATTTCCTGACCTAAACTGGTCACCTTCTCAAAGTACAATGGCAAGAGATACAACTAGCAAAACAGAAGAAAACTTGAAAAGAAGGAGACAAAAGAGCCGCCCACGAGTCCCAAACATGGGATTAATAGATAACAATCTTAAATGCCCACAGGGGTTAGTCAGTAATCCCCACAAACAGGCCGCAAAAGGAATTTAAGTCCATGCTTGGCTAAATTGTATTAACAAAAGAATCTTAATAATTTTGATTACCGTATATTTCGGTGTATAAGTCGATGTTTTAGCCCCCAAAAATCAGCCCAAAATTGAGGGTCGACTTATATAACAATCACAAAAAGCAAACCTTGAAATCTTGTGACATATTGGTGCAGGAAATCTGGCCTAACCTTAGGCTAATACCGACGACAGCCTCGTAGCGGTAACTATCGATGTAAATACATGTAGCTACTAATGTAAATACTTGTATTTTAATCAATTCACATTCTGATTCGACACTCATAATGTAATAGAGCTACCATTACCTTAAAATTCCACAAAATGCTATTAATCAAAGGAAAAAGACCATAACAATGTAAACATCATGCAGCCATTTGTAAAATTTCCGATCAGCTGATCGCTGACGAAACAAAGCAATTTACGGTATAAGTGCGTTCACACCAACCCTTTTTTGACCACAGAAATGTTAAATAACAACATCTAGGATAACATCAGATCTTTATTTCTCACTAATATAAATTACAATAAAAAGTATGCAATATGTTTTATTCATTTAAAAACCTTCAAAATTGCTACAATCATCATCATCTGATGCAAAAAGTTCATCAAATAAATCGTCATTTACAGTCATTTACTGTATTTTAGAGGTCGACCTATACCTCAGATATTAGCAAAAATCATAAAAAAATTACTCTCATTTTTGGGTCGACTTATCTGTAGGCCGACTTATACACCGAAATATATATATATATATATATATATATATATATATATATATATATATATATATATATATATATATATATATATATATATATATATTTATATATATATATATATATATATATATATATATATATATATATATATATATATATATATATATATATATATATATATATATATATATATATATATATATATTCATATTCATATTCACTTTACAGCTCTAATATTAACATACATTACTGTACTGTACTCTATTATGCAGTGGGCAACAGTCATACAGTACACTGGGACATGCATGGTGGCCG
>JAXCGZ010005894.1:0-22500 GCA_037179515.1 Halocaridina rubra | reverse complement strand
GGGGAGAAGAACATGGTAATGGGGAGTTGCTGTCGCTGTTTCTTCATTTGTTGGAAGATGGTATGGTAAGGAATCATGGCATCGTCGAGAAAATTACAGAAGATCACCGAACGAACCATATTATCGTCATATTCCTGCGAGAGTTTTTGAGCTGCTTTCACATATTCATGTATGGATGCCAAACGTTCGATGGTAAGGCCAGGTTCTTCAAGTTGTTCGTGCAATTCCTCAAGTTCTTCCTCTTCTTCGCTCGCTGATTTCGTCATTTCATCCAAGTCTTCATCACTCAAAGGCTGCAAGTGGCATGCAATCAGTTCATTCACATCTTTTGGAGTCATATCTTTAAAGCCTTCTCCTCCTAGCAGTGCAGCCAACTTCACAGCTTTCGCAAATGCCGCCTTCTGCACTTCGTCAGGAGCAAATCCCTTGTAGTCGTGAATGACTTCGGGCCACAATTTCTTCCAGCTGGCATTGATTGTGGCAGACTTCATCTCTTTGATTGCTTTCTGAATATTTTTTAGGCACGTCAATGAGAATTCTTTGTCCGAATCCATGGTTTCAACTAGGTTCGCCAGGGCATTTCGTGTGTAGAGGGCCTTGAACGCACGAATAATGCCTTGATCCATAGGCTGAATCAGTGACGTCATATTCGGTGGCAGGAACTCAATTTGAACACCGCCATATTGGAGATTGGTTGCGTGGCCACCAGTATTATCCATCAAAAGAAGGACTTTAAATTCAAGGCCTTTTTCCATAAGATGAAGTTTTACCTGAGGGATAAAGCATTGGTGAAACCAGTCCGATGAGAGGCTTTTCGTGATCCATGCCTTAGGGTTATGCATCCAATACACTGGCAGCAGAATCTTATTCCTGTTCTTCAAAGCCCTAGGGTTCTTTGACTTGTAGATAAGCCCGGGCTTAAACTTGAAGCCCGCAGCATTCCCGCACATAATGAGGGTAACGCGATCTTTGTGCGCTTTAAATCCCGGGGCTTTAGCTTCTTCCTTGAAGAGAAGAGCGCGAGATAGCATTCTCTTCCAAAATAAGCCAGTCTCATCCATGTTGAAGACTTGCTTAGGAACATATTCCCCTTCGGCGATAATTTTCTTGAAGTCATTCTTGACGTAATTTTCTGCGGCAGCTGTATCTGCTGAGGCAGCCTTGCCATGAACTGAAACGCTTTTTAGGCCATAGCGTTTTTGAAATTTGAAGAACCATCCATTGCTAGCAACGAACAGTTGTATCCTCGATGGAGAGTTGCTGGAGGGTCCTGGTTGTGGGTCGTCGATATCTTCTTCTCTCTCCTCCTCTCCACGGTCGCCACTGTCATCATCGGGTTCATTTGCAGCGAATGTCTCGTACAGCTTCTTCACTTTTGTTTGTATGATATTGGTGTGTAAGCTGATGTTTTTCTTTCTGCAATCAGCAATCCACAGGGCCAAAGCAGCTTCCATCCGCACTACTGCCTTATTGCGGGATGTTACGACCCTCTTCACCAATTTATCAAAAGAAATGCTCGCTGTTTTCCTGATCTTTGCGTCGTCCATTTTGATGTAGCGCACAATAGATTCTTTGAGGCCAAAATAGCGGCCGACATCCACAAACTTTTTTCCTTCTTTCTACATATCTAAGAGTTCCACTTTTTCTACAATGGTTAACATTTTCCTTTGCTGCTTAGGCTGACTACAAGGAGCCTAAGAAGGTGAAGTACATTTGGGAGGCATTGCAAAGGTTAAATTAAGCGTGAAAACACTATCACAAGCAAAACGTATTAATAAGCACAACGAGAACGGCGCACATGTGAGTTAGACTGAGCGAGTGAGGCGGCACATTGGAAATTGGAGGGAAAAGCAAACTGCAATGAAAAAGCCAATCAGACCCAATGATACAGAACATATTGAAAAACAATTCCGTGATTCGTCGTCTCCCGACCTTTCAGCCAATAGCATTCCATGAACTATCTCACGTAGGTGAGAGCCTTTTCGTTTTCCGAAACGTTGATAGCGGTATCGTATTTTACATGGTGCAATACTGTTAGTACTTTATGTTTTTTATTATTTTTTACTGTTTTATTATTCTTAGGCTAGGAAATACTTGTTTTATCAATAAAATAATGAAAATTTTATTATTCACTAGGTCACGTAGGTGAGAGCCTTTGCGTTTTCGGAAACTCTGATACCGGAATCGTATTTTACGTGGTGCAATACTGTTTACTATTTTTTACTGTTTTATTATTCTTAGGCTAAGAAATTCGTTTTTTTTATCAATAAAATCATGAAACTACTGGAAATATAAATATATATGCTAGCTCACGTAGCTGTGACCTCAATGCATTGTACGCTATCGGACACTATTTCACATGATGCAATACTGTGAGTTATGCTGTACGTACGTATATCTAAATTTATGTTTTTTACTATTTTTTACTGTTTTATTATTTGTAGGCTGGGAAATTAAAAAAATTTATCAATTAAATAAGGAAATTTTTTTTTCAATAAAACAAACAAAATACTGAATTTTTTTTTTTCAATATTTTAATATTTTTGTGTATACCCATAAAATAAAATAATAATTTATCAAAAAAAAAACGTGATACAGTGAGAACGCGAACCAAGAAACGCGAATAACCCGGGGAACACTGTGTATATATATATATATATATATATATATATATATATATATATATATATATATATATATATATATATATATCACAGTGTTGCCTCACTTATCGCGGTAGTTCGGATCCGGGACCCGGCGCGAACCAGGAAATCCGCGAAGTAGGATCCGCCTATATGTACATAGATATTTTAATATATTTTTACGTTTACACTGTATAAACCCTCCCTGCACTGTTAAAAAACACCCTTTACGTTATAAATAACAGCAAGCAACGTAAATTTTTATGAAAGTGATAGATAAAATTACGGTGAATGAAGTGATAATGACGTTACATACATACTCATTTACAATTATTTTTTCGTTTACGTACTGTATAAACCCTCCCTGCACTGTTAAAAAAACACCTTTTACATTATAAATAACAGCAAGCAACGTAAATTTTTATGAAAGTGATAGATAAAATTACGGTGAATGAGGTAATAATGACATGACATACATACTCATTTACAATTATTTTTTCATTTACGTACTGTATAAACCCTCCCTGCACTGTTAAAAAAACACCCTTTACATTATAAATGACAGCAAGCAACGTAAAAATTTTTATGAACGTGATAGATAAAATTACGGTGAATGAGGTGATAATGACGTGACATAAATACTCATTTACAATTATTTTTTCGTTTACGTACTGTATAAACCCTCCCTGCACTGTTAAAAAAAGACCCTTTACATTATTAATAACAGCAAGCAACGTAAATTTTTATGAAAGTGATAGATAAAATTACGGTGAATGAGGTGATAATGACGTGACATACATACTCATTTACAATTATTTTTTCGATTTACGTACTGTATAAACCCTCCCTGCACTGTTAAAAAAACACCCTTTACATTATAAATAACAGCAAGCACGTAAATTTTTATGAAAGTGATAGATAAAATTACGGTGAATGAGGTGATAATGACGTGACATACATACTCATTTACAATTATTTTTTCGTTTACGTACTGTATAAACCCTCCCTGCACTGTTAAAAAAACACCCTTTACATTATAAAGAACAGCAAGCAACGTAAATTTTTATGAAAGTGATAGATAAAATTACGGTGAATGAGGTGATAATGACGTGACATACATACTCATTTACAATTATTTTTTCGTTTACGTACTGTATAAACCCTCCCTGCACTGTTAAAAAAACACCCTTTACATTATAAATAACAGCAAGCAACGTAAATTTTTATGAAAGTGATAGATAAAATTACAATGAATGAGGTGATGATGACGTGACACATACTCATTTACAATTATTTTTTCGTTTACTAACTGTATAAACCCTCCCTGCACTGTTAAAAAAACACCCTTTACATTATAAATAACAGCAAGCAATGTAAATTTTTATGAAAGTGATAAATAAAATTACGATGAATGAGGTGATGATGACGTGACACACATACTCATTTACAATTATTTTTTCGTTTACGAACTGTATAAAGCCTCCCTGCACTGTTAAAAAAACTCCCTTAGCATTATAAATAACAGCACGCAACGTAAATTTCAATAAAAAGATGAAAATACTGAAAAAAAAATGTTCAATATTTTAATATTTTTGCGTATACCCATAAAATAAAATAATAATTTATCCAAAAGAAAACCGCGATAGAGTGAGAACGCGAACCAAGAAGCGCGAATAACCGAGGTAACACTGTATATATATATATATATATATATATATATATATATATATATATATATATATATATATATATATATATATATATATATATATATATATATATATATATATATATATATATATATATACACACAGTGTTGCCTCACTTATCGCGGTAGTTCGGTTCCGGGACCCAGCGCGAACCAGGAAATCCGCGAAGTAGGATCAGCCTATATGTACATAGATATTTTAATATATTTTTACGTTTACACTGTATAAACTGTCCCTGTACTGTTAACATACCACCATTTACTTCATAGATAACAGCATGCAAGCGTAAATTTATATGAAAGTGATAGGAAAACTTACCGTGAATGTGATGATGACGTGACATACATACTCATTTACAATTATTTTTTCGTTTACGTACTGTATAAACCCTCCCTGCACTGTTAAAAAAACACCCTTAACATTATAGATAACAGCAAGCAACGTAAATTTTTATGAAAGTGATAGGAAAACTTACCATGAATGTGATGACGTGACATACATACTCATTGACAATTATTTTTTCGTTTACGTACTGTATAAACCCTCCCTGCCCTGTTTAAAAAACACCCTTTACATTATAAATAACAGCAAGCAACGTAAAGTTTTATGAAAGTGATAGATAAAATTACGGTGAATGAGGTGATGATGACGTGACATACATACTTATTTACAATTATTTTTTCGTTTACATACTGTATAAACCCTCCCTGCACTGTTAAAAAAACACCCTTTACATTATAAATAACAGCAAGCAACGTAAATTTTTATGAAAGTGATAGGAAAACTTACCGTGAATGTGATGATGATGACGTGACATACTCCATTTACAATTATTTTTTCGTTTACGTACTGTATAAACCCTCCCTGCACTGTTAAAAAAACACCCTTTACATTATAAATAACAGCAAGCAATGTAAATTTTTATGAAAGTGATAGATAAAATTACGGTGAATGAGGTGATGATGACGTGACATACATACTCATTTACAATTATTTTTTCGTTTACGTACTGTATAAACCCTCCCTGCACTGTTAAAAAAACACCCTTTACATTATAAATAACAGCAAGCAACGTAAATTTTTATGAAAGTGATAGATAAAATTACGGTGAAAGAGGTGATGATGACGTGACATACATACTCATTTACAATTATTTTTTCGTTTACGTTCTGTATAAACCCTCCCTGAACCATTAAAAAAACACCCTTTACATTATAAATAACAGCAAGCAACGTAAATTTTTATGAAAGTGATAGATAAAATTACGGTGAATGAGGTGATGGTGACGTGACACATACTCATTTACAATTATTTTTTCGTTTACGAACTGTATAAACCCTCCCTGCACTGTTAAAAAAACACCCTTTACATTATAAATAACAGCACGCAACGTAAATTTTTATGAAAGTGATAGATAAAATTACGATGAATGAGGTGATGATGACGTGACACTCATACTCATTTACAATTATTTTTTCGTTTACGAACTGTATAAACCCTCCCTGCACTGTTAAAAAACACCCTTTGCATTATAAATAACAGCAAGCAACGTAAATTTTTATGAAAGTGATAGATAAAATTACGATGAATGAGGTGATGATGACGTGACACATAGTCATTTACAATTATTTTTTCGTTTACAAACTGTACAAGCCCTCCCTGCACTGTTAAAAAAACACCCTTTGCATTATAAATAACAGCAAGCAACGTAAATTTACATTTCCAATAAAAAATGAAAATACTGAAATTTATTTTTTTCAATATTTTAATATTTTTGCCTATACCCATAAAATAAAATAATGATTTATTAAAAAAAAAAAAACGCTACAGAGTGTGAACGCGAACCAAGAAACGCGAATAACCGGGGTAACACTGTATATATATATATATATATATATATATATATATATATATATATATATATATATATATATATATATATATATATATATATATATATATATATATATATATATACCGTATATTTCGGTGTATAAGTCGATGTTTTAGCCCCCAAAAATCAGCCCAAAATTGAGGGTCGACTTATATAACAATCACAAAAAGCAAACCTTGAAATCTTGTGACATATTGGTGCAGGAAATCGGGCCTAACCTTAGGCTAATACCGACGACGGCCTCGGTGCGGTAACTATCGATGTAAATACATGTAGCTACTAATGTAAATACTTGTATTTTAATCAATTCACATTCTGATTCGACACTAATAATGTAATAGAGCTACCATTACCTTAAAATTCCACAAAATGCTATTAATCAAAGGAAAAAGACCATAACAATGTAAGCATCATGCAGCCATTTGTAAAATTTCCGATCAGCTGATCGCTGACGAAACAAAACAATTTACGGTATAAGTGCGTTCACACCAACCCTTTTTTGACCACAGAAATGTTAAATAACAACATCTTGGATAACATCAGATCTTTATTTCTCACTAAAATAAATTACAAAAAAGTTCTCGCTGCAGCACAGTTGTTTGATGCCTTAGCAACTTCGATGACTTTTAGTTTAAAACTGGCTTCGTATTTTCTGCGTTTTGTTGACGGCTCCATGGGTAGCTTAAGTGTAAAAAATATTTAAAGAATTTTCTCTGGTTAGTAGGATAGCTAGGACCAGACTGAATTAGAGAAAATGAAGTGAAAGTATATGAGTATGCAAACTACCAACAGAAGCTGTTTGATGAGGTAGTACGGTAGTTGTGCTTAGAAGAGGAAGAAGAAGGCGGGGGCTGTTAGTTGCTATAATGAGCTTGTCAGCTGCTTGGAACGTTTCGAATAATTCACCCATATGAACACGCTTTTGTTTACGTTACGATCGTGCGGAGAAATGAATCTATTTCGTCATTTTTATAGAGATTTATATTAATACTACCTTATATATTATTTCATATTGTAAGTAGAACAACGTTTGTAATAACATACCAGTAGTCTTTAATTAATGCCCGGTGTTTTATATATGGTAACTTTTACACTGCTGCTTAGGCTAGCCTATAACTTAGGCGAGTTTCGTATTTCAACTTTTACACTGCTGCTTAGGCTAACCGATAATTTACGGTAGGCGAGTTCTGTATTTTAGAGGTCGACCTATACCTCAGATAGCAAAAATCATAAAAAATTACTCTCATTTTTGGGTCAACTTATCTGTAGGCCGACT
Source organism: Halocaridina rubra (assembly GCA_037179515.1). Lineage (NCBI taxonomy): Eukaryota > Metazoa > Arthropoda > Malacostraca > Decapoda > Atyidae > Halocaridina > Halocaridina rubra. The sequence continues at coordinate 14,979 of JAXCGZ010005894.1, read as the reverse complement.
TATACACCGAAATATACGGTATATATATATATATATATACACACACACACAGGTATGCCTTTCTTAAGTCGTTTTAAGTTAAGTCATTCTTGATTATGCGTCGGTTTTCAAAAAAATATATTGAAAAAAAAAAAAAAACATAAATAAAGTTTACGTCATTATAAGCAACTTTACGTCTGTCCGCTACAAATATTGGAATCATAATATCACTAGAAAACCATTAAGAGCACATGAAATCATGTTACTGTGCAATAAATAAAAACAAAAGCACATAAAATCATGTTATTGTACAATAAATAAGAATAAAAGTATATAAAATCTTATTAAAATACGTACTGTAGTTCCAATATCTACCGTTAGGCGTCGTCACTCGTCATTCCCGTGAAACCGCTATTGTTTGGAATTGATTAGTTTATGCAAAGTATATGTCTGTTTATCGGCTACTCTCATTCTCATTCATTTGTGACCTTATATTTTGCCCCCATGGCACCTAATTGAAAAAAAGCATTAAGAACAAACAGCAAAGTTATTTTTAATATAATATTGTCAGGAAAATAGCGTGTGAGGGTGCATCAGCTGATACGGAAGTAGCAAAACGTTTGCCGATAGAGGTTCGTTGATAGGCTGCCAGGTACAGGGAAACTTTCTTGTTTTAGGGAAATTCAGGTGGGTACAGGGAAACAGGGAAGAAACTTGAAAATTCACTAAAATCTAGGGAAAATCCAAAAAAGAAAGAGGGAAAATCTAGGGAAATTCTGGAGAACTAGCTAGTATTATTCTAATTCTCCTTATTTTTACTCTGTGTGGTAATTGAGATAAAGAAATTGAAATGTACATAGCCTTGCATATGTATCTATAACAGGGATATTTTGAGCCATATAGGGAAATTTTTTAAGCGAATCTAGGGAATTTTTGACAGCTTCACCTGGCAGCACTGGTTCGTTCTCCCACATCCTACTCCTCTTCTCCCACTTAATGCAATCGGATATTGTGAAGAAAATTGAATAAAAGCATTAAGAACAAACAGCAAACATATTTTTAATATAATATCGTCAGGGATATAGCATGTGAGGGTGCATCAGCTGATACGGAAGTAGCAAAACATTTGCCGATAGAGGTTCGTTCTCCAGCATCCTACTGCTCATCTACCGCTTAACACGATCGGATATTATGAAGAAAATTGAAAAAAAGCATTAAGAACAAAGCGCAAACATATTTTTAATATAATATTGTCAGGGAAATAGCGTGTGAGGGTGCATTAGCTGATACGGAAGAATGACAAGACGTATGCAGCCTCTTCCTCACCGCCACCATCAGTGTTGCCAGAATGTATAAATGAGAGAAATGATAAATATAAAAAACTTACATGTAAGCTGGTAAGTTATTTCAAGTATCTTAAAGATGAAGTACATTTTTATTTTAATTACAGTACTACCATCTTGTAATTAATATACTGTATATCTTAAAATGTACCATACATATGAAAATAAAAACATCCGCTTTATCTGGCAACACTGGCCACCATGCTAAGCCTGTTGCCAATGGCATAATAGAGTTCATCAATTTGTTTACTGTACATAAATTTAAAAATAATGATCCTACCTGCCCAACGTGTGAACAATGTGAAGAGAGCCTAGAACATTTTCTACTATTTTGTGAAGCATATGCACAAATAAGAACAGAATATAGTTTTTTAGCACAACCATATATAGAAAAGAAAATTGAAATAATTGCTAATATATTGTTATTTAGATATTGTATTGAAAAAGACATCAAAGAAAGAAAGAAATCTGTAATAAGAATTTGTAGAAAAAGAAGTCAAATAATAAAAACTGCACAAACAATATAGCAAAGCAAAACCAAGACTTGGGAGCCGTTGCAAAAGGCATATCCCACCCAACTATATTACTGCTACAGTAAATCTGTATATCTAGGCTAGCCTAGAGACAAGCTAATTCGATTTAAGTCGTTTTTCGACTTGAGTCATCTCTCCTGGAACCAATTAATGACATTGGGTGAGGTATATATATATATATATATATATATATATATATATATATATATATATATATATATATATATATATATATATATATATATATATATATATATATATATATATACAGTAATCCCTTGCTATTTTGCAGTTCACCTATCACGGATTCAGTGCATCACGGATTTATTTATATATTTATTTAATTATTTATTTTATTTTTTTTTTTTTTTTTTTAAGATTATTGTGACTCCAGGATGGGCCAAAAAATTATAATATAAAACATCCTTTATCAGTCTGTAAAGAAAAACTTAGATGGAGAGTGTAATGACCTGTCAGATGTGAAGGGACAAAAGATGTGTAATGAATATCCAGCTCTCTTCTAGGTTTTAATATACCTCTGCATTGCTTTCATGATGTCTATTCCAATAATTATCCTTAGATCTTTTTATTATTGTTGTTATTATTATTACTACTACTATTATTATTACAGTGATCCTTCGCTATATCGCCTTTTTTGCCTCGCGAATTCACTGTACCGAGATTTTTTTGGCAATTGTTTTTTTTTTTTGTATATGCAAAAATATTAATATATTAAAAAAATAAAAATTTTCAGTATTTCATTTTATATTGAAAAAAAATGTCATTATTTAATTGATAAAAAAAAATTTATTTCCCAGCCTGCGAATAATAAAACAGTAAAAAATAGTAAAAAAACATAAATTTAGATATATAACTCACAGTATTGCATCATGTGAAATACTCTCCGATATTTTACAATGTATTGGGGTTGCACCTACGTGAGCTAGTATATATATTAAAATTTCCAGTAGTTTCATGATTTTATTGATAAAGAAACGTATTTCTTAGCCTAAGAATAATAACACAGTAAAAAATAGTAAAAAACATAAATACTAACAGTATTGCACCATGTAAAATACGATACCTGTATCAGCGTTTCGGAAAACGAAAAGGGTCGAACCTACGTGAGATAGTACATATTGAAATTTTCATTATTTTATTGATAAAACAAGTATTTCCTAGCCTAAGAGTAATAAAACAGTAAAAGATAGTAGAAAACATAGTCAGATATATAACTCACGTATTGCATCATATGAAATACTGTCCGATAGCGTACAATGTATTGTGGTCGCACCTACGTGAGCTAGCATATATATTAAAATTTCCAGTAGTTTCATGATTTTATTGATAAAAAAACGTATTTCTTAGCCTAAGACTAATAAAACAGTAAAAAACATAAATACTAACAATATTGCACCATGTAATACACGATACCGGAATCAGCGTTTCGGACAAAGGCTTGCACCATCTTCCATTGTCTCGCCTCACTCGTTCAGTCTAACTCACGTGTGCGCCGTTCACGTTGTGCTTGTGATTTATTTTCTTCACTTTTTCAACCTCTGCAATGCCTCCCAAGCATCCTTCATCTTCTAAGGCTTCTGGTAGTGAGCCTAAGCGGCAAAGGAAGATGTTAACCATAACAGATAAGGTGAAACTTTTAGATATGTTGGCCGCTATTTTGGCCTCAATGAATAACAGCCGTAAAGCTGTTACTGGCTGCGGAATAATTTCCTCTGGCATCTACAAACTCATTACCACCTCATTCACGGTAAGTTTACCTGTCACGTACATATAAATTTACGTTGCATGCTGTTATTTATAAAGTAAAGGGTGGTTTTTTAGCAGTGCAGGGAGGGTTTATACAGTAAACGTAAAAATAATTGTAAAATACCTATGTACATGAGTATGTCATATAAATTTATGCTTGCATGCTGTTATTTATGAAGTAAAGGGTGGTTTGTTAACAGTACAGGGAGGGTTTATGCAGTTTATACAGTGTAAACGTAAAAATAAATGAAAATATTTATGTACATATAGGGTGATCCTACTCCGCGAAATTCCTGTCTCGCGCCGGGTCCCTGAACCGAACCTTCGCGATAATCGAAGGAACACTATTATTATTGGCGACAATAATTTTCCTTTGATGATGATTGTGGAGGTTATTATTATTATTATTATTATTATTAAGGGCTCATCATTGTTTGTGCATCTGTGGTTTATTTACTTTAATAACTGTGTACAGTGCTCCTCCCTAGTTGGCTGGGACAAAGAGAGTGTGGGGGGTTGGGTAGAATAGAGTGTTGGAGAGAGAGAGAGAGAGATCTTTAATTAACTCTTGTTCATTCAACCAAAACTATAATAATTATTGTAAAAATAATGGTTTAATTGCAAATTCGTAATAATAATGATAATAATAATAATAATAATCTCCACAATCATCATCAAAGGAAAATTATTGTTGCCAATAATAATAATAATTATTATAATGATAATAATAATAATAATAATAATAATAATAATATCTAAGGAGAATTTTTTCAATATTCACCGGTCGCGGCCGGTCCCGGAACCGAACCCCCACGATATACGAGGGGTTACTGTATATATATTCAGTAATCCCTCGCTATATCGCGATTCACCTACCTCGAATTCAGTGCATCGCGGTGTTGTTTTGGTTAGCAAAAAAATGATTCTGACACCAGACGGGCCAAAAAATAATAAAATAAAACAGCCTTTATCGTTCAAGAGCTATTCAGATTTACTGTACAGCAAGAAATTTAAATACTGTACTGTACTGTATTTTGCGGTGGGCAACAGGCTTACAGTACACTGGAACGTGCACGGTGGCAGTGAGCACGAGGATACAAACGTTTTGCTACCTCTGTATCAGTTGATGCACCCTCGCACGCTATTTCGCTGACGATATTATATCAAAAGTTTGTTTACTATTTGTTACTAATGCTTTTTTCAATTTTCTTCATAATATTCGATTGTATTAAGCGGTAGAAGAGGAGGAGGATGTGGGAGAACGAACGCCATCGGCAAACTTTTGCCGCTCCCGTTTCAGCTGATGCTTATCACTATTCAGGCACAATATCTTCCTCAAAATATTTACTTACTCGCTCTATTTGGGGTTTATCTAATTTTCAAGATTGTAGTATTAATATTCCTTGGTTCTAAACATTTTTCTAGCTTCTCTACATATCGACCGTGCTGCATGAAATCTAAATGTAAACAAAGTCAGCTGAGAGAAAAAGAAAACTACAATTCGTTACAAAGAAAATGTATATCAGGGAAACTTAAATGAAATATATTTATTCTGTACACTATTTTCCTGACGATATTATATCGAAAGTTTGTTTGCTGTTTGTTCTTAATGCCTTTTTTCAATTTTCTTCATTATATTTGATCGCATGAAGCGTTAAAAGAGGAGGAGGATGCGGGAGAACGAACGTCTATCGGCAAGCGTTATGCCACTTCCATATCAGCTGATGCACCCTCACATGCTATTTCCCTGACGATATTATATAAATAATTTGTTTGCTGTTTCTTCTTAATGCTTTTTTTCAATTTTCTTCATAATATTCGATCGCATTAAGCGGTAGAAGAGGAGGGGGATGCGGGAGAACGAACCTCTATCCACAAACGTTTTGCCACTTCCGTATCAGCTGATGCACCCTCGCACGCTATTTCCCTGACGATATTATATTGAAAATTTGTTTGCTCTTAGTTTTTAATGCTTTTTTCCATTATCTTCATAATATCTGATCGCATTAAGCGGTAGAAGAGGAAGAGGATGGTGGAAAAGTGCCTCCAAGACGATTGATTTTTTACAAAAATGAAAATTGTTTTTTGTAATTTTTTTGCATGGGCATTATTTCCAAATTTCTTATTTTTTTACTATTATTTTTTAGGGGCGTTATTGCAATTTTGCAGTTAAGAAAAAAATGTAGAAAAAGCAAACAAGGTAAATATATATATATATATATATATATATATATATATATATATATATATATATATATATATATATAATATATATATATATATATATATATATATATATATATATATATATATATATATATATATATATATATATTCATGTAGTAGGTTGGCTCATGGCACCAGCCGCGCCCGTTGCGATACTACAGCTGAAGGTTTTTTGAGCTTAAATAGGTATGTCTAGGACAGTTCAATGTTAAGTCTTCCTTCAGTTACGGTTCTTTTTCTATGCCTACAGCTACACTGAATATTCTTGGATATTCATCACACATCTTTTATTATCCCTTCACATCTGACAAGTCATTACACTCTCCATCTCTGTTTCTCTTTACTTTATGTATTCTTCGTGCCCAGGCCCGATGAGGGCTGTTTTATTTTATATATATTTTTGGCCCGTCCTGGTGTCACAATCATAAAAAAAAATATATATATATTCAGTGTTACCCCAGTTATTCGCGCTTCCTGGTTCGGTTTCTCACTCTATCGCGCTTTTTTTTTTTTGGATAAATTATTATTTTATTTCTTGGGTATATGCAAAAATATTAAAATATTAAAAAAAAATATTCTCAGTATTTTCATTTTTTTTTTATTGAAAAAACATATTTCATTATCTAATTGATAAAAAAAAATTATTCCCCAGCCAACGAATAATAAAATAGTAAAAAACATAAATGTAGATAGATAGATAGATAGATAGATAGATATGTTTATTGACCACCTCTTTTGAAAAGTACAGTATAATCTTTACAAAAGGAATATTTGGTCCAAATTACAGTGAATAAATACAATAGATTTTGTACAATCATCAAATAAGTAGATGAACTTTAAATTAATATACATTGTACTAATAACTGAATGATATACGTACGTACAGTATAACTCACAGTATTGCATCATACGAAATAGTGTTCGATAGCGTACAATGTATTGGGGTCGCAGCTACGTGAGCTAGCATATATATTTATATTTCCAGTAGTTTCATGATTTTATTGATTAAAAAAACGTATTTATTAGCCTAAGAATAATAAAACAGTAAAAAATAGTAAAAAACATAAATACTAACAGTATTGCAACATGTAATATACGATACCGCTATCAGCGTTTTGGACAAAGACTCGTTCAGTCTAACTCACGTTTTGCTTCTGTTCGATAGCGCACAATGTATTGGGGTCGAAGCTACGTGAGCCAGCATATATATTTATATTTCCAGTAGTTTCATGATTTTATTGATAAAACAAACGTATTTCTTAGCCTAAGAATAATATAACAGTAAAAAATAGTAAAAAAACATAAATACTAACAGTATTGCAACATGTAAAATGCGATACCGCTATCAGCGTTTCGGACAAAGGCTTCCACCGTCTTCCATTGTCTCGCCTCACTCATGTGCACCATTCATGTTGTGCTTATTATTATTAATATGTTTTGCTTGTGATTTTTTTACTCGCATATTTTAACCTTTGCAATGCCTCCCAAGCATCCTTCATCTTTTAAGGCTTCTTGTAGTGAGCCTAAGCCGCAAAGGAAAATGTTAACCATTGTAGATAAAGTGAAACTCTTAGATATGTTGAAAGAAGGAAAAAAGTTTGTGGATGTCGGCCGCTATTTTACGTAAACGTAAAAATTATTGTAAAATATGGAACCTATTAATGTAAAGTCATCATCACCTCATTCATGGTAAGTTTTCCTATCACTTTCATAAAAAAATTACGTTGCTTGCTGTTATTTATAATGTAAAGGGTGTTTTTTTAACAGTACAGGGAGGGTTTATACAGTGTAAACGTAAAAATACATTAAAATATCTATGTACATATAGGCTGATCTCTACACCACAGATTTCCTGGTTCGCGCCGGGTCCCGGAACCGAACTACCGCGATAAGTGAGGCAACACTGTATATATATATATATATATATATATATATATATATATATATATATATATATATATATATATATATATATATATATATATATATATATATATATATATATATATATATACACCTTGTTCCTTTTATACGCGATTTTTTTATCCACGAAATTGGAATAACGCCCCCCAAAAATAATAGTAAAAGATTCGGAATTCGCGAATAATCACGCTCATTACAGTGCTCGTTTTAAAGGTAATAAACCTAAGTTTTAATTCGTTTTTTGTAAAGAAATATGAGCGAGAGAGAGAGAGAGAGTAACTGGATACATTTTATTAACAAATTTGTCATTCAGAAACCAGATACAAATTTGAAAATGGAAGGAGGATGCAAACCACGTTTTCAGAAAATATTAAGAACATAAGAATAGGGGACACTGCAACATGCCTACTGGCGCACACGAGGCAGTTCCATTTTTGAATGATATTTTCAGAATGTCTAACCTATTCTATTGTACTCTACTTATTTATTCTATTTTTCTAATTTATGATTTTTCTAATAAACACTTAACCTATTCATACCCACCCTACCTCTGTCATATGTCTATCTAATCTACATTTGAAGGTGTCTAAGGTATTGGCATTTATTATCCTACTAGGAATACTCTACGGTATTACCAAGCCAATTTTCACCAATTTCCCTTCTGAACTTAAATTTATCAAGATTAAATCCATTACCCATTACGAGTTCTGGTTTGATTATGAATTTTTAAAACTTTATTAATATCACCCTTGTTAATCCCTTTAAACCATTTATGCACCTCAATCATATCCCCCCTAACTCTGTGCCTCTCTAGAGAATATAGATTAAGTTTTTTTAATCTGTCATATGGTAGATTTAGGCATTGCATAATTAATTTTTTGTTTTCGTTTTTTAGTCTTGCTTTGGTTATTTATAATTCTTATTTTATCTTTATATACATTTGCAGATAGAGACTCGTTCTCCTGCATCCTCCTCCTCTTCTACCACATAAGTTACTTGCTCACTGCCACCATGCATGTCCCAGTGTACTGTATAACTGTTGCCCACTGCATAATAGAGTCAAGTATAGTAATGTATGTTAATTTCTAGCTGTAAAGTGAATATGAATATCTTTTGTATACTCTTAAAAATAGATACAGGGCTTTCTGCTTTGCTATGTAGTAATAAAATATGCTTTTTACTTATCTAATATCTTTGGCATGGTGTGTCTATGTAAGGTTTGGAACGTATCTATGCCCTTTATCATTTTTCCTATGGAAAATGACTCGTTTTTTCACGCGATTTTCCATTTACCCGACACTTCTGAGAACCTGTCTAGGCGTTATTCAGAGAACTAGGTGTATATATATATATATATATATATATATATATATATATATATATATATATATATATATATATATACACACACACACAGTAATCCCCCCCCTTATTGCGGTAATTCGGTTCCGGGACCCGGCACGAGACAGGAAAACCGCGAAGTAGGAACACCTTAATTTTTTTTTTTTTTTTTTATAAGATGATTATGACACCAGGACAGGCCAAAAATTATAAAATAAAATGGCCTTTATCAGGGTGTAAAGAGAAACAGAGATGGAGAGTGTAATGACCTGTCAGATGTGAAGGGATTATAAAAGATGTGTAATGAATATCCAGCTCTCGGCTGGGTTTACTATACCTCTGCATTATTTTCATGATGTCTATTCTAAAAATTCCCCTTAGATCTTATTATTATTATTATTATTGGCAACAATAATTTTCCTTTGATGATGATTGGGGAGATTATTATTATTATTATTATTATTATTATTATTATTATCATCATCATCATTATTATTACGAATTCGTAATTAAACCATTATTTTTACTATAAATAATGTAGTTTTGGTTGAATGAACAAGAGTTACTTAAAGATTCTCTCTCTCTCTCTCTCTCTCTCTCTCTCTCTCTCTCTCTCTCTCTCTCTCTCTCTCTCTCTCTCTCTCTCTCTCTCTCTCTCTCTCTCTCTCTCTCTCTCTCTCTCTCTCTCTCTCTCTCTCTCTCTCTCTCTCTCTCTCTCTCTCTCTCTCTCTCTCTCTCTCTCTCTCTCTCTCTCTCTCTCTCTCTCTCTCTCTCTCTCTCTCTCTCTCTCTCTCTCTCTCTCTCTCTCTCTCTCTCTAACATTCTATTCTACCCAACCCCCCACACTCTCTTTGTCCCAGCCAACTAGGGAGGGGCACTTTACACAGTTATTAAAAGTAAATAAACCAACAGATGTACAAACAATGATGAGCCCTTAATAATAATAATAATGATGATGATGATAATAATCTCCACAATCATCATCAAAGGAAAAGTATTGTTGCCAATGATAATAATAATAATAATAATAATAATAATAATAATAATAAGAAGAAGAAGAAGAAGATCTACGCAGAATTATTGGAATAGACATCATGAAAGTAATGCAGAGGTATATTAAAACCCAGCATAGAGTTGGATATTCATTACACATCTTTTATAATCCCTTCACATCTGACAGGTCATTACACTCTCCATCTCTGTTTCTCTTTACAACCTGATAAAGTCTGTTTTATATTATCATTATTTGGCCCATCCTGGTGTCACAATAATCTTTATTTTTATTTTTATTTTTATTTTTTTCCAAAAAAAAAACGCGATACAGTGAAAAGCGAACCAAGAAAAGCGATGCAGCGGGGTATCACTATATATATATATATATATATATATATATATATATATATATATATATATATATATATATATATATATATATATATATATATATATATATATATATAAAATTTAGTTTCAGAAATAATTTTTGTGTAAATTTTATGCAGATAATCAATTTGTTTGCATTGTATGTAATATAGTTCTACTTTACACTGATTTATTTTAGTTAAAAAAAAAAAAGTATTAATCTGTCTATCAACTTATATAACTGTTAGTTTTGCATGGTATGTCTTTATCTCTGAATATATTAATTGACTTTAATTAATAATGAGTTACTGATTATTCTGCTTTATAAGCACAGAAGCTTCTGTGACACAGATATAATAAATATTTAAGAAAATGCCATAATGTGAAGCAACTCTTATTTTACTATAATAATAATAATAATAATAATAATAATAATAATAAAGGTAAATGTTTACTTTTACATGCTCCACTTAGGAAAGAATGTTGAAATTTATAAGATTAAATTCAGTAATAGTAGTAGTAGTAAATATTCAAGTTTACTTCCAATATTAGGAAATGTAATTATATTTACAATATTATTAGGTTAATCATAGGTTAGATTATGTAAGTTAGTTCATCTTTTGTTAAAAAAGGGAGGTGGGACAATATTTTTTGGTTGTTTTATATTGTATTCAGTGTTTCATCTTTTAATTTCACACTTTGGGATGTGAAAATAAGGATTTACCGTTAATAATAATAATACAGTATATTATTATTATTATTGTTGTTGTAATGTACATTGTTTAAAACTTATTATATTATGATTATTATTATTATTGTTTAAATGTACTTTGTATAAAAGTACCTACATACACAAATAGTAACAATGATAATAATTATGATTCTATAAATTATTTGTTGATATTGTTACCACTAATATATTAACCTAGAAAAAAATAGTAAACAAATATTATTAAGCGGTAGTATCGAAAGTTTGTTTGCTGTTTGTTCGTAATGCTCTTTTTCAATTCTCTTCATAATATTCGATGGCATTAAGTGGTAGAAGAGGAGGAGGATGTGGGAGAACGAACCTCTATCTGCAAACGTTTTGGCGCTTCCGGATTTGCTGATACAACCTCGCCCGCTGTTTCCCTGACGATATTTTATCGAAAGTTTGTTTGCAGTTTGTTCTTAATGCTCTTTTTCAATTCTCTTCATAATATTCGATCGCATTAAGCGGTAGAAGAGGAGGAGGATGCAGGAGACCGAACCTCTATTTGCAAATGTTTTTGCACTTCCGTACCAGCTGATACACCCTCGCATGCGCTGTTTGTTCTTAATGCTTTATTTCAATTCTCTTCATAATATTTGATCGCATTAAGCGGTAGAAGAGGAGGAGGATGCAGGAAAGCGAACCTCTAACCAAAATGTTTTGCCGCTTCCGTATCAGCTGATGCTTATTCAGGCACAGTATCTTATAAAATATATATTTACTCACCCTATTTGGGGTTTATCTAATTTTCAAGATTATAGATTATTATTAATATTCCTTGGTTCTAAACATTATTCTATCTATTGACCATGCTGCACGAAATCTTAACGAAAATAAAGTCAGCTGAGAGAAATGGAAACCGCATACAATTCGTTCAAAGAAAACGTATATCGTACAGTACATGGGAAACTTAAATTAAATACAGTAGCCCCTCGTTTATCGCGGGGGTTTGGTTCCTGGACCAGCTGTGATAGGTGAATATCCGCGAAGTAGGAACACCTAAAAAAAAAAAAATTTTTTTTTTCCTTTTTTTTTTTTTTTATCATGGCACCAGGACGGGCCAAAAAGTGATGAAATAAAACAGCCTTTATCAGGCTGTAAAGAGAAACAGAGATGGAGAGTGTAATAACCTGTCAGATGATGTCGGTCTTCCTTCAGTTACGGTTCTTTTTCTATGCCTACAGCTACAGTGAATATTCTTGGATATTCATTACACATCTTTTATTATCCCTTCACATCTGACAAGTCATTACACTCTCCATCTCTGTTTCGCTTTACTTTATGTATTCTTCATGCCCAGGCCCGATGAGGGCTGTTTTATTTTGTTATTTTTTCGCCCGTCCTGGTGTCACAATCATTAAAAAAAAAAAAAATTGTGAAGGGATTATAAAAGATGTGTAATGAATATCCAATTCTCTGCTGGGTTTTATATTACCTCTGCATTACTTTCATGATGTCTGTTCCAAAAATTCTCCTTAGATCTTATTATTATTATTATTATTATTGTTATTGTTATTGGCAACAATAATTTTCCTTTGATGTTGATTGTGGAGATTATTATTATTATTATTATTATTATTATTATTATTATTATTATTATTATTATTATTACGAATTTGTAATTAAACCATTATTTTTACTATGAATAATGTAGTTTTGGTTGAATGAACAAGAGTTAATTAAAGTTTCTCTCTCTCTCTCTCTCTCTCTCTCTCTCTCTCTCTCTCTCTCTCTCTCTCTCTCTCTCTCTCTCTCTCTCTCTCTCTCCCTCTCTCCCTCTCTCTCTCTCTCTCTCTCTCTCTCTCTCTCTCTCTCTCTCTCTCTCTCTATGGTTTCCTCCCACAACGGAGCACACATCACTGCCTCGCTGAACTCTACACCCGTCTTTCTCCCACCAGTGTGGTCGCCTTCCTGGACCTCAAATCTGCCTTCGATATAGCCAACAAGGAAATTATTCTTGACCAGCTGGTGGACTTTGGAGTTCGGGGGAACATACTGAAATGGATACGGGGATATCTCTGCAACAGAACATCAAGTGTCCTTTTTAAAGGGTCGTATAGCTCCTATGAACGGTTTGAACTGGGTACTCCTCAGGGGGGTGTGCTAAGTCCTTTTCTATTCAATATCCTTATGCATCGTCTACTCTCCCTCCTTCCTGTCATCCCCGGTACTACAGTTACCTGCTATGCGGACGACATATGCATCCACACGACCTCAACTCACGACCTTCAGCACATGCTCCATGATTTTTACGTGTCTGCTACCTCCTGTGGCCTTATTATCTCCCCAGAAAAAAAGCAGGATTTTTACTTCACGCAACTGCAGAGCACTGCCCGCATTCGCCATGGGTGGTAATGTCATCCCTCACTGCACACAGTACACGTATTTAGGTGCACCAGTCCGGATCACCCCAGCTATACCTGCACGTCAACGAATTCATCCCTTTGTGAAGAGCCTTCTTGACCGTCTGGAGCCCCGCTTTGCACCTGTCAAGTGGCTTGCCAACAATGCTGCAGGAGTCTCCATCCCAGTGGCGAGGACCCTCTACATCCTACTACTTCGGTCAGTGGTTGACTATCTGTCTCCTGCCTTGTGTCAACTTCCTAGACCAGCTCTCGAGCCACTTGAAAAGTTCCAGAATCGAGTCATGAGATTTATATTGGGATGTTCTCTCTCTACCCGTATTGTGAGTATGCAGTTGGAGCTCAACTTGCCCCCTCTTGTGGAGAGGATTTATGCCAATGTGTCCTATTTTACTGTTAAGTGTCTTCACTACCCCTTTCTTGCTCCGTACTTCTCTGCTGTCATGAGGACGTCCCTGGATCCAGACGCACCCAGGCTCCCACTTCGAGCAGGAGGTCATAACCTTATCAGGGTGGTGAGTGACATTCTCCGTGGCCTTGACATCGACATGCCAGTGCAGGCGGCTGTCCCAGATTTACCACCCTGGCGTGTCCCCCTCCCCGCTGTCACATATACACCGACCTCGAAGGATGTCTATCCCCCGTTGCAGACACAGTTAGCTCTGGAGACTATCGCTGATGTGTCCACGTCTGTCCCTGCAGCACACCACGTCTATGTTGATGGTTCTGTGCAAGCAGATGGGAGGGCGGCATGTGCTGTGTTTTCCCCCACCATGGAGCCGCCTGTGCCGGCTGATTCATGGATTGGCCGTAGACTACCCACCTCGTCGAGCTCCACCTACTGTGAACTGAATGCCATCTTGGATGCCGTGACTCTCCTTGTTCGACGACGAGTGAATGGGGTAATAATTTGTGACTCCCAATCGGCCCTACAAGCCCTATCCTCGCCAAGACCTATCTGTGGCCGTGCTGTGGGAGATATACTATGTCGCCTCGCGGCCGCTCGGGATGCTTCTCTTGTTGTGTCGTTTGTATGGACTCCATCCCACATTAGGCTGACTGGCAACGACACAGCGGATCGTCTTGCCAAGGCGGCCTGTATGCTGGATGGGCATGCTGTGGACGCTGAGCCCTCCCTCCGATGCCTACGTAGCATCATCTACTCAGCTGGGTTTGCCATGACGGTCCAGCGCAGGGACACGGAGAGGGCCAACAGTGTGTCCATACAGCACCATGATCACTTTCTTCACAGTCGCTACAAGTATCGCAGACGCGGGTTAATGGTGCGGAAAAACAATGTAGTTAGTGCTCGGCTCAGAATGGGGTATCGGCCTTTATGGCAGGTCTCCCAGACTCTAGATATGCCACAGTACACCTCCTGTAAATTATGC
>JAXCGZ010005893.1:97500-101435 GCA_037179515.1 Halocaridina rubra | reverse complement strand
AGTTAGTTTGATACACGAAAAAATTGAATAATAAAAGAAAAAAAAAATTACCAAATACCCACCTGTCAACAGTACTGAGTTAAGTTGCCAAGTAGTACAGCAGTCCTATTGTCTTCATTTTTTTTGCTTTTCTTTTAGCTTTCATCGTTTGCTATTTTGTTATTTTGTATATATATTGAGTTAAATGTAAAGTCTAAATCCCGTGATAACATATCTTGGTTAGCATAGTCAGTTTATCAGTTAGGAAGAATATATAACAGAAACAGGTGGGTGCCACCTCGAACACAAATTCGAATTTTCCTTCAGGTTTGACTTTTGTTTTTCTTTTTCTTTTTATACTTAAATTACCATGGTCATGTTTTTAAGTTAAGATGTGTGTTACCAGAAAGGAGACAAACTGAGTCACTAAATAGCACTTATATGGAGATATAAAATTCTGTGTGAAGGTAAATTAGAAGTTTTTCTCTTTTCTTTTCTTTTTCCTCTTTCTCGTCTTCTTTCTATATTCTGTGAGAGGGCGAGAACATTAAAAATGAAGCCATCTCTGTCCCAAACCTCTCCCACCCATGGGTCGGGAGAAGGGGTAGTCATCAGAGGACTTAAACAGAGAATCAAGAAGTTAGAGGAAATGGTTACAAGCCTTGATGATAAAATTCGGAATATGGATGGAGAAATGAAAGAGAATGAAACACTCAGAGAACAAATAAGATCTTTGGAGGGAAGCAAATAAAGCACAAGGGCAGGAGAGAAAGGAACTAGAAAAAAGAATAAAGAAGCTGGAAGGGGAAAAGAGTCAACTAGAATCTAGAATTTCTAATCAAGAAGATAAAAACAAACAGCTAAATGACAACCTAAAGGAATTAGATGTTAGTTCACTGCTATCTTCTGAGAGAGACGAGATTGCTGCTTGGAATGTTCAGATTAAGGAAAACATTGAACAGTTCAGAAAAGAGTTCCAGGAGCTGAATATGGAAAATGATGCCATGAAAACGTCCTTTGCTGATGCACTAAAGGGGAATGTGGCAGTAAAAGAGGCTGTAAAGGTGGTGGCACTGGAAAACATACAAACAGTTGACTATAAAGAGACAGTAATCAAAAAAATGAAAGACGTTGTGATGGAAAGGGCAAACCCACTCATCAGACAGGCACTTGATAAGGAGAAGACAGTGGTAATCTCAGGCATAAGTGAATCCCAGGAGCCAACATGGCAGGGGAGACTTGAAGAAAATAAAGCTAAGGTTGTAGACCTGATAAGAAAGCTTGGAGTAGTATGTGGTCCTGAGGATATTGTAAACATACACCAACTAGGTAAATATTCGAGGGAAGGAAAGCCGAGACCAACAAAAGTAACCTTTGAGAGAGGGGAGACATGTAGGGAAATATTGTTGAGAAAAAAAAGTCTAAAAGACCTTCAAGAATGCAAAGAAGTGTTCATTAGACGATACAGAACACAGGAAGAGATGGGAAAGATCAAAAACTTGTTGCAAGTGGCAAGAAGGTTAAATAATGAAAGAAATGAAGAAGAGAAGAAAAATTTTCGTTACAGAATACTTCCAGACAAAGGGGAGATAAAGAAGATAATGACAGAAGATCAGGGGATGGGGCCTCATTAAGATTGTTATACACAAATGCTGATGGATTAGCTGGTAAGGCAGTAGAATTAAAAGATAGGATTCACAACAGTAAGGCAGATATAGTAGCAATTACAGAGACTAAGTTGAGTGAGGACATAAACAGTGTCACAGTTTTTCCTAAGGGCTTCAGAATACTAAGGGTCGAAAGATCTGAGAGGACTGGTGGAGGGATAGCACTGCTCATAAGTGAGAGGATTCAAGTTGAAGAAATAAACTTGGCTATAGAAAGTGAGTTCAGGGAATTTCTTGTTGCTCGCATAAATACTGGGTCAGAGAGCATTATAATAACTGTTGTATACAACCCACCAAGGAACCAAAATAGGCTTGAAATTTATGAGGAAAGTCATATAGGTACGATTGACGTCATAAACTCAGTTGTTAACATGGCGCGGGAGAAAAAATGTAGGATTTTGATTATGGGAGACTTTAATCATAAAGAGATAGATTGGATAAATCTTGACCCACACAGTGGTGAGGACTCATTTGGGGCAAGATTCCTAGATTGCGTACAAGGGAATTTCCTACACCAACATGTAATGGAACCAACAAGAGCCAGGGGAGGGGATGAGCCATCACTACTTGATCTGGTGTTCACAGATAATGTGTTGGATATTGAAAATATTGAGTATGAACCACCAATTGGAAAGAGTGACCACTGTGTGTTGTTGATGGAGTATATCATTGAAGACATTCTTCCTGAGAGCAGAGGCACTGAGGACATGAGGAGGAACTATCCGAAAGGAGATTACATCAAAATGAATGAGCTTTTTGCGGTTATTGACTGGAGAACCTTATTTTACAACAAATCTGTACAAGAAATGTATGACATCTTTTGTGAGAAATATGGGAAGATAGTAGATTGCTGCATACCTGTCACCAAAGTAGGTGTAATTCATGCCAGAGAGAAATGGTTCGATAATGGGTGTAAAAGAGCTAAGGAGTGGAGAGACAAATGCTGGAAAAGGTATAGGAGGAGAAAAAACATAAATGCCTGGCAAACCTACAAAAGAGCAAGAAATGACTACCTAAGTAAAAGGAGAGAGGCAGAGAGAGATTATGAGAGGGACATCACCAGGAAGGCTAAAGAAAATCCCAAGCTTTTCCACAGCTTTATCAGAGGAAAACTGAAGGTAAAAGAACAGGTTTTAAGGCTAAAGAGAGCGGATGGAAGCATCACTGAGACAGACGAAGAGATCTGCAAAGAATTGAACAAGGAGTTTCAGTCAGTATTTACAGTAGAAAATACCCCACCCCCTCAGATTGCAGTGATAGAAGCTCAAGGGCCGGTATTAGAGAACATCAACCTTACAGCCACAGAGGTATGCAAAGCGCTGATGGATTTAGATGTTCATAAAGCTACAGGTCCTGATGACATATCCCCTCATGTGCTTAAAAAATGCGCAAACACAATATCAGTGGCACTAAGTATCATATTTAAGGAGTCACTGGAGTCGGGGGAGATTCCAAGATGCTGGAAACAAGCAAATGTGATACCTATCTTCAAAAAGGGAAGGAGGGATACGGCTCTGAACTATAGACCAGTTTCCTTGACCAGCATAGTTTGCAAACTTATGGAGAAACTACTAAGGAAACATATCTCTCTTCACTTGGAATCCTTCAACTTTTTGTCAGTGAGGCAACATGGCTTCAGAGAAGGAAGATCAACAGTATCAAACTTATTAGAATTTTATGATGAGGTAAGCCAAATCTTACAGGAAAGAGAGGGCTGGGCAGATTGCATATTCCTAGACTTCCAGAAAGCGTTTGACACTGTTCCACATGGGAGACTTATTAGGAAGCTGCAATCAATGGCTAGAATAGGTGGAAATGTCTTGGAATGGATAAAAACTTACTTAGAAGGAAGGGAAAAGAGGGTTAGAGTAAGACACTCAGTGTCTGAATGGAGAAGAGTTAGTAGTGGAGTTCCACAGGGTTCAGTTTTAGGGCCACTTTTGTTCCTTGTATATGTAAATGACCTACCAGAGTCTGTAAATTCATTCATGAATATGTTTGCAGATGATGCAAAGATTGTGAAGAAAGTAAAAAACGAGAACAATGGTAGAGAACTTCAGGAGGATCTAAATAATCTGCATGAGTGGTCAGAAAAGTGGCTAATGAAATTCAATACCTCAAAATGTAAGGTAATGAGAATGGGTACAAGTGCAAGAAGGCCCAAGCTTGACTACTCGGTGGCTGGAGTACAACTTCAAGAGACAGAAAATGAGAGAGATCTAGGAGTAAACATACTGGCAGATTTGTCTCCAGAAATACATATAAATGGCGTAGTAAGGGCAGCATATG
>JAXCGZ010005893.1:92500-95000 GCA_037179515.1 Halocaridina rubra | reverse complement strand
CCCTTTGAGTCTGCTCCTTCGACACACGATGAATAAGAGGGTGGCATTTTCTGCATATACGGTGATGACCAAAAGGGCGCCGAGAGTCACTTCCAGCCCATCATCATCTCTTGGTTGTCAGCTTCCCTCAATGTGCTCATCATTTTGCTAATAGGTACAAGCCTATGATGAATTTTTCGCCAAATTTTCCATTATTATTGATGTGTCGCTGTTTTTCACTCGTCTTTTATAGACTTTTATTGCATCTGGTTGAGAATGTTAGAGCCGGATGCCTGCCTATTCGAACGTCAACCTTCACTTTTCAAGGGGGTTTGGACTGGCACCAAACTGTGCAGGCTTGCCCTCCCAATAACAGGATTACATCCCAACTTATCATCGAAAGAAACAAAATGCCAGATTCCCACCCTGGACAACCTCTGAATTCTTTTGAAGTAGTGTTACGTAGTCAGTGACAAGAGAAGGCAAGAGTCAGCCTTCACAAGGACGCCGGGTCAACCTCTCTTATATTCCGGTCTCGGGTCTTATTTAGTCCCTCTTTTTTTTTCTTTCTTCCACTGGCATTCCCACTCTCCTCCTACTCCTCCACTGCCACCTCTCACTAGTACTTTATTATTCGCTATTTATTCAGAAAATAATTACTAAAGCATTTATTTCATTATTATTTATTCATTTACTAGTGTTAGTAATGTCCTTGTATCATAGGCACACAATATTAATCAAATACTGATTTTGATAAAGCTATGATAATATCAACAGCAATAATAATAATAACAATAATACTAATAATAATAATAATAATAATAATAATAATAATAATAATAATAATAATAATAATAATATATATAATAATAATAATAATAATAATAATAATAATAATAATAATAATAATAATAATAATAATAATAATAATAATAATAACAACAACAACAACAATAACCATAAATTGAAGAAGAAAAGTAGAAGTTAAAAAATAGAAAAAAGAAAATCTTATCATATATATATATATATATATATATATATATATATATATATATATATATATATATATATATATATATATATATATATATATAATGTTTGTGCGTGTGTCTGTGTGTGTAAACATTATATACACTTTCGTAAAAAGAGGAAATATATCACTGCCATTTCTTTTTCTTCTAGAAAAAGAAGAAACAAGGAATTTCATATTGTGTCACCCGAGGGTGGAAATTTGCAGCAAAGAATGGTCACAATAAAGAATGTCAAGAAATTTTTGTAGGGGGGCAACACTAAAGTATATGGCCAAAGAACATCTACACTCGTGATATTAAAGGGGATAACATTATTAAAAGGTGATGATGACGATTAACAGTAAAGGTAATAAGAGGAGAAGAAGGCAAACAAAATATAAAGACAAACACACGCACATACACACACATTCACACATACACACACACACACACAGAGAGAGAGAGAGAGAGAGAGAGAGAGAGAGAGAGAGAGAGAGAGAGAGAGAGAGAGAGAGAGAGAGAGAGAGAGAGAGAGAGAGAGAGAGAGAGAGAGAGAGAACATTATTTTGTACATCATAACCCCCAAGCTATGGTCTGTGACCAGGGTCATTCCATGCGCCCAAAACATGCCATTGTCTCATTATCATAATGCTAAGCAACTGTAAACAAAACACCCAATAATTTCCAAACAAGCAGAAAATTAATACATATTAACATTTTATCTTATTACTCCTCATTTGAACTCGCTGCAAGCACATGTTTTCCCGATCTCATATATGTGTAACCTATCTGCAGTCATAAGAGAAGTCTGATATCAGATCATATTTTATCTATTTTTTCTCTTTATAGTTTTTTCTAATTTAGCTTGTCCTATATATATATATATATATATATATATATATATATATATATATATATATATATATATATATATATATATATATATATATATATATATATATATATATATATATATATATCATGGCACTGATTTTCCAGGATGAACAATATAATGTGATTACCTAATTGCGTTTACGGGAAAGAGCCCAAAGCTCGTATCTTCCCGTCTCCTGATCGGTTCCATTTTATACTTAGTGATACTTATCATACCTGTCCTTAAAACTATGGATTGAGATAGCATTAACTACCTCCTCGCTTAGCCAATTCCAATTATCAACTACTCTTACACTGAAAAAGTATTTCCTTACATCCTGCGAAGAAGTTTTCTTACGAAGCTTCAAACTATGACCTCTAGTTCTAGAGCCAGCCATATCAAAATATCGATCCCTATCCACTCTATCATAACCATGAAGGAATTTAAAGACTGTCACCATATCCCCCCTCACTCTTCTAGCTTCCAGTGATGGTAAGTCTAATTCCCTCAGCCTCTCATCATAACTGAGATTGCGTATTTCTGGCACCAGTTTCGTGGCATGTCTTTGAACTTTTTCAAGCTTAGCAATGTGCTTTTTCAAGTGCGGATTCCAAAAGAGGGCTGCATATTCGAGTTT